>VUQS01015031.1:9842-23359 GCA_015108495.1 Heterochromis multidens
ATATATATATATATATATGTGTGTGCACATACATACGGGTTTGGGAGAAGCTGTTGTTTTGTTTGTGTTTGAAGAAGAAAAATGTTGGTGTGCATTCTCTTAATTAGTTGCGGCATCTCTCCTGCTGTCCCACATTCCCTTCTTCTCTCTCCTCTACAACTAATGTGTGTGACTGTGTGTGGGCGTGTGCGGTTGGTCGCTGAGTTTATTTATCTTATTCTAAATCAGTCCTCAAACTCACTAATTGGTACAGTTCCACCGTTAGGTAACGAGGGGAAATGAACAATTAAGCTTGTGTTTGTAGGGAATGATGTGTGTTTGTGTGTATATCTGTATGTTTGTGTGTGGCTTCAGCGGAGCACTTAAGATGAGTGCAGATTTCCACCGAGGTAGTCTCATGTCATCATTGTTTTTATTTTAGAGGAGGACTGAGAGGCTCAACACTCTCCCTTTAAGATCAAGCCTGCCTTGGGTGTGTACGTGTGCTGAAATAGCTGTGTGACATGCACCATTGTTAGGCCTAAAGCCTGATGTTCTCATAGGTAGAGCGATTCCTGGATGCAGTAAGAGACCATATTTCACCATCATAAACTCTACATGTGTTTTAACTTTCAAATGAACACAGTGAGATTTGGCCATCAGAGGCTCCCATGACAGCAGAAGAGTCGAGCATCATTCAACCGGAGTTCTTTTATGCACCTCTTTCAAAGTCGTTTGCTACATAAACTGTTGATCTTTCTTCCCTCCTCCCGAATTCTGCTCCTTTACTCTTGAAATACTTGGAGAGCCCCTAGTGAGAACTGTTCTATCACACCCTGTTTCCTGGATTTGACTTCTATCACTTTAGTATCAGTTATCACAAAGTGTCTTTAATCTGTCCTGTGAGGTCTTACGCAGTAAAGCAATTTGAAAGATCTGGCTTTAAGCCACAACAGGGTGGTGTATGAAACTATCTTTTACATAATATTATGGATAGAGCTTCTTATTACCCTTAAAGTGGCTGGCAATTACATTTTTCATTGTATTTACAGCATCTGCCATGAGCTCTAGCCAATACATACAAATTATATTTGAAAATGATCCTTTTCTTCAGTGTTTGGAAATGAAGTTTCACAAAGGAGTCATTTCATCAAGATATTTTTAAAAAAAAAACATAATTAAATTACCTTTTCCAGCACACATTTCAACTCTTTTAATCTTCTTTGCCTTTATTGTTACACAGTGTGATACAACGTAGTGGCAAAAACTGACTGCTAAACCTTTTACACTTTTGGACATCTGTGTTCAAACACTTCTTGATTCACACACAAAAACATGCTTGTGTCAGGTGCTTGCAGCTCACACACACATGCATATAAACACATACACAAACACACTTACATACATGAACACAAAGGCACAGCATACACGTGTGTGCGCACACACACACACGCAGTCTCTCTTGTGGCATGTCTCCAGTTGGAGCTCAGAAACCTGACACTGAAAGTGGTCCAGTTATTTTGCCATAGTGGCCAGCACACACGCTCTCGCTCTCTCTTGCATACACATGTTCCTGCCTGGCCCTGTCCATTTTTATCTATTTGTGGGCTATGCCAGTGCTTCACATCCAACCAACTGTTGCCCACTGCTCTATTTTTACAAAATGATGAAATACCAGCCACATCTGAGCAGCATTAATTCATTTTTCAAACAACATTGAAACAAATGGGCACCCGACCGCAATGAGTGAGAGGAGAATTCAGGAGGATTGAAGATCAAGGTTAGGACTCTCAATGAGATACAAAGTGAAAACACAAGGAAAATGATTAGTAGGATCAAGGAAACACACAGTGAGAGTCCCCCTGGGTGGAAAGCTTAAAGGGTTTACTAATTACACAGCTAGAAAGTCCTTTGTTGTTGTAACAGTGATGTGTTACTCACAGGTATGTGGTCAGTGGGCTGAGGTTGGTTGGCACAGATGATAGTCCCATCTCTGAGCAGTCAACCATGATAAAGATCCCATCTTCTTCACAGTGGCACGGAGATGGGCACATTGTTGCCGCTGTACCCTGTCTGTCTTGGATCCGTCCGTACCCCCACACACCGGGGGCGGACCCCCAGACTCCTCCAACCACACAGAGAAACAGAAGCACAAGAGGCATGTCTGACTGGCCACCTGTCTGGATCTACACCTGTGGGGTTTTCCGTCTTGTCACACTCTCTTTTATCCTCTATGATGTCTTAAGATGCAGCGTTGATAAATGAGGAATTTCTTCTCTTCTAAATACTCCCGTCTCTCTTCAAATGCCCCTTACTGCCTTTTTTCTTCTCTTTAGGTTGTCCACACTGTAAATCTGTCCTGTCATAAGACTGACCTTTTCATCTCTCTTTATTTACCTATCTCTCTGTCACTACTTCAGTCCCATTGGCTCAACTTTATCTAACTCCTTTCCCCTCTTGTCTGTCTTCCCTCTGACTCTGGCCTTGCCTTTTTACTGTCTTTCTCCCCCAAACACATTCACTTATTCTCTCCCCCTCTCTCCCTCTCTCTTTCTCTCCTTGTATATATCTCTTGCTCTCTCTGTCTCTCTCTCCTTACCTATTGTAGAAGGAGCGCATGAGTTGTGAATGAGCTATGCTCATTGGCCCACAATTTAGGGATGGGCTGGAGCATCTCCGGAAAGTGGGAGGGACCCGCGATTCTCAAACTCTCCCCTCTCGTTCTCCCTCTCTTCTCTTTCTCCTTTTTTACTTAGCCCTGAAGTCTGAAGAGAAAGGGTGAGTGTGCAGTTTGAAGAAGGGGAAAAGGGAAGACGAGAGTAATAGCAATACAGTGCAGTACAGTGGTGTGTGACAAGATTGCTCGTGAGGCCTTATAAAGCCCTTGTGAGGGAAACTTAGAGATAATGAGGTAGTGTTTTCACCTTAAAGAGAGATAAGGGGAAAAGCAATCTCTCGAAAGTCCAGATGAAGAAGGCAGAGTGTGTGTGGATGTATGAGAGAGATACAAAGGGTCAGAGTGTTATGATGGCCCATATTGGACAGACATAAAAAAAACTAAAGTGAATGTTTATGTTTTATATAGTATGCCTCATAAGGCTTACATGTTTCATAATATAGTTTGCTCATATGTGTCCGTTATTGTTTTTTTCCCATGCAACTTAAGTGTAAATCAAGTGAACATATAAGAATTTTTAATTAATTCATACTTGCATATTTTGCATGTGAAAGTGGACCCTTACATGTGTAAACCATATTGTGACACATAAGTCTTACAAGACAAACATTTTCTTGGATGCAATGGGAAATTCCTATACTTTTTTTCCAATGACTTGAAAGTGATTGAAGGAAATTGGAATTCTGACACTTCGGCAACCCTCAGTACCCAGAAAAGGCAGAATCCAGTGTCTCGTAAGTCACACCTTCTCAGATTTCTGCTGCTGGAATGTTGTGATCGCACACACTCAAAAATGCTTGCATGCAGGCATGCACACATGCACATGGATGCCCATAGATAAATTACAGATCATGAGTGACCGGTCCAAAGGATCTCACATATCCATTTCACATACACACACTCCAGTCTATAGAGAGGAAAGTTTCGAATTGTTGAAGAAGTGTGAGTTAGAGGCAGCCTATCCGTGCTCACTCACAGTTTTTCCACAGAATCTTGACAATAGTCTCATCCAACCTCACTTTGTTTTATTATAACACATAAATCTCCTTGTTACACAACCAAACTTTACGTGCTTCGCGCCTGTAAGTATCGAATGTTACATAAGAGCTTAATGATGCAATTTATAATTATAACAGCTAAAGAAAAGCTGACTTGCTATTATAAGCAGGACAGATTTTATTCTGTCATTTGGTTAAATTTCAGGCCTATCTTACAGTCCTAATCTAGTACAAGTCTTGATCTAATCTGTAAGAAGCCGAAGGAGGGAAAGGAAATAAATTATTCCAATAGGTGAAAATAGTACAATAAAACACTGTACTGATTATCCCTAATAGCTCTACTTTTAGTCATTTTCATGTTTTACTAGAGGGATCAGATGGTCATCCAAGAGCTGATAAAATTAACCACTCATGCTTATAAAATGTCCAGTAAAAGAAATTGGTGGATTAACTCAAAAATGGCATTCAATGTGGAAAGCATGGCTGCTTTCCAGTTCTTGGAAAACTGAGGCTTTAGAAAGTGAGGCTTTCATTTGACAGATGCTGTATGTTATACGCACACAACTGCAAAGATGCAAAGCCAAGTACAAGGATGTAAATTTATGACAAACCCAATCCCTGAAAGGGTTTGAAAACCCATTCATTGATACCAGACATAGAGTCAATGCACAGCATGCTATTTCAAATATAAAACTACGCAGATTTTTTCTACCCCTCCAGCCTGTCTGTCTCTCTGTGTGTCTATCCATCTTTCCCCTTCTCTGTCTTTCTTTCTCCACTATCCTCTGTAGGCTGAATAGTTTCTCATTAATTAATTAACATTCCTATGCCACTGTGTTTTCTGAGGGGCCTTTGTTATAGCCCCACAAAAACTCTTTCAGAGCTGTTCTTCACAATGTCTCCCTCTCTGTGTGTTGCGCACGCTCTCTCTCTCTCTCTCGTGCTCTCTATCTTTCTTCTCTCTTTTCTTCTTCTTTGTAGTGGAAAGCTGGTTGTTGCTGTCTATTGTCAGTTTTACAATGTTGCGTGAGTTACTACGAAGTCTTTTTTTTTCTTCAGTACCTCAAATGCACATATAAAGGCTGTTCACAGGCACACCTTGTGTGATCATACAATGCACCCACATGCAGCGTGTGCACGCACACACACATGCGTATGTACAAGCACAAAAACATACACATGCTCTTCATACACCTGCAAACTTCTCCACTCCCTGAGCTCTCCACCTCTCCCATTTTTTGCACGCTGAGCTCTGTCATCTTTTTAAATACTCTTTAATTGTCTGGCCTCGGGGGAGCCCTAAAACACACATAGTGTAAAAACCTGCATGTCTGGTCTCCTGCCTGTCTCTGTACCTTTCTCTGTCTTTATCTGTTAATGGTCTCTTTCGTCTCATTTTTATACCTAGTCACAAATAGAAAATCATGCGTGGCGTGCAACATATTTGTTCAAATTGCACCTGTTCTGACAGTTTAAATGCATTTGTGTATGTTTAAATATGAGTCAGTGTAGTGCAGATATCCGTGCATTAGCAGTTAACTGGAATAAGGACATACAATGTGTAGGCACAAGGCTAATAATACTCTATTCATGATAGTACAGGAAGAAACTCCATCATGTTTCTGTGTATAGCGGTTTCTTTCCATGCTCAACAAGTTGGCATGTTTAAAGACTCAAAATTCATAATTGTTAAAAGTTGCTACTTTCACAAATTTCAAGAAGATGTCCAAGAAATATCCAGAAATATCCATATTTCTAGTTTCCTTTGTATTCATGTAACCATGGAAGAAACAATTTAATGAAGGCAGTAATGTCATAAACATCTTTTGTTAAAATGTTTTAAAGCTGGGTGATTTAACAAAGTAACAATCTACTGGTGTAAAGCTGCTGCTGTTGGTTTTGTCTGCTGGTACACAGTTGTTTTATGCTTTATAGTTACATGCTCTGTGGGCCTCCTATCTGATTGAACAGGAACCCATTCCAAGTTCAAGGTGGTATGAACATTCATGGCTCCCTAATAAGCCCTTTCAGCCTTTCTGTTTCAGGTTGCGGTGTAGTATCCACTGGACTCACAAGATGATGTATTAATATTGCTACAGTGGGTAAATGTAACTAACTATGGATCTGCAACACCAAAACTGCAACAATGGAGGGAAGCAAAATGGTTGCTACTTGGTTGTATTTCTATCCACCCACATAGGAATGTTATATTGTTGCTGTGTCACTGTTTGAGAGAACAAAAGTCTATTATCTGCCATCTTGCTTCTGATAGATATCTGATTTTTCAGTTTTTTTTCAGTTTTTTCCGATTCTAAAACAGGTCCTGCTATTTCCTAAGATTGAAATACACACACAGGTGCTGAAACAAATCAATAGTTTGTGTGATATCGCTAATTTAGCTGTCGACACATTTCTGCCAGAGTAGGAAGGCTGTAAATAAAGTTCCATATATTTTATATATTCAATATACATTTTACCCAGCAAAAAGTCTCACACTGCTGAGTGATCAACTATACTGACCTTTTCCAGCATTTTACAACAGCCACTGTTAAAATCCTTCAACTACAAAAGTTGTTATTTTTCTTAACTGCACTTTGACACATGACAAATAGTTACAGAAGGCCATGGTTTTTTTGTCAAACATCAGCTGACTATTTTGTCTGCATTTCTCAAGGCTTTACCCATAGAGAGTAAATAAATAAAAATATAAGAATTATTGTTGTTTGAGAAAAAATGCAAGAGTTGACATTTTTATGAGTGAAATATAGTGTAAGACACCTTATTCTTAATAAAACTTAAATGTTTACTAATAGAAGCAATGGCAAAGCTTTTTTTTTATCAAAGTTAGGGCCACATACACCCATGGTGTCTTAACAGATACATCATTGTCCTATTTGCCAGCATTCACCTAACCACACTGAAGTGTCTCAGTTAATGCTTCTACACATGTCACACATTCAGTGTGTGATTAATCAGATGATCCAAGCCTCCGCTATGTGGCCAGTGTATGTTGCACTTAGGGAATAATGAGCTCTTTGAGGTATTAATGTACAATTAACATGGTAAAGATGGGGGCCCTGTGATGAATGAAAGGCCCAAAAATAGGCGCTCATCTGTTTGCGTGTTTTCAAAATGTTGCAAACACGCAAGCCACTGGAAAAGCACACGTGCACTCATATTCTTCATCTATATCTCTCACTTTTCTTTCTCACACTCACTATCAAACAGTCTGCATCAGATCAAAGCCAGTGTTCCCTGCGTACTCCTCCCCCCTCTGCGCCGCGCTCTGTGGGTTGTAAACACTATCCAAGCAACGGCAGCCTTGAAGATACAAAGACAAGTAACTACCTGACACCTGACACTAACTTGAGAGCACTCACCGTGGTCTACCTGGGAATAAAATACACACACACACAGACAAAGCTACCTGAGCTCCTTGCAGCAAGAAGAGTCCATTCAGGGGGAAGATCAGAGAAAGTAGCCGTGCAAACAGCCCCCCAACTCCCACAAAACTCACACACTCCATAATAGCACGCCTCCTCACCCACATCCTTTACCCTCTCGCAAGATCTCTTCCCCACCATGCCCCTGCATACCAAACACCTACCAGTGCCTCTTCAATCTAAGCCACATACCAAAAGTTGATAGAAGTGTGTGTCCGTGCGCGCCCGTGTGTCTTGGTATCTTTGCACACTTGTATGCGCATTTTAAAAGATGCTTGTGTTCACAGTTCCTTTGTCTCTATTTGTGCATGCCTGGGCTGTTCAGAGGCAATTGAAGGCTAACTCAGGTATACTCAGCGGAAGCAAGTGAGACGCCATGGGTTACCGGTGGCGGCAACCTAGGTGTGTACTGGCTTTTCATGTGAAACCACCTGAAAGCCAACCAAAGGTCCCTCTCCTTCCCTTCACCCCCCACCCCTTCCTCTCCATCTCACAGTACAAAGGAAAGAATGAATGAAAAAAGAACAGCAGAGGAAGGGGGATGAGGTAAGGGGTCAAGGATGCATAGACGGGACAAGAGGCTGGAGAAAAGGGGCTGCTGATGAGTGGACAAAACAGGGTGGTGGTGGACCTATTTACATGCGTGTTTGTATGAGACAATAATAACCCTCTAGGGATGTACTCAGTCACTGAGATCAGCAAAGCTTTATCAGAGGCTGATGAGACAGGGCTACGTGTCATTTCTGTAACACAATTTCAGAGCTATTATTGATTTTCTCATGAAAAACTTTAAATCCAAAAGTCAACCTTTGTAATTTTGTTTCCATCAACACTGTGCCCTTATAATAATCCAGTTTTGCAAATTATTCCATATTTACTTTTTACATATTGTCCCAGGGTTGAAGTATTTACATCACATACTACATCAGTATTAAAACTGTGTAAAATAGCTGCATTTGTGGCATGGCCTGCTGACATACTGGGGAAAAATCTCTTTATCAAAGAAAGAAAATTCAAATGAAATTCAAAATGTTATAGTGTTGCTTTAACATTTGTACTTCTATTAGTGCAATAGCTAACAATAAACAAGGTCTTTTATAGTTTTTCTTTGGACATTGGCTGCTTTTTTACTCATTTTCAGTCCAGTCCTTGTACCTGATCATTTTCAGAGGAATGATTTTTGTTTATTTAACCACTTAAGACTGACCTCTGAATTAATCAAGCATAAAAAAGGCACCTAACTCAAGAGATAGACCAGTGTTGTGCCTACACCTAACAACTTAGCAAATAACCAATTTTAAATTGTATCTTTAGGCATTTTTTTACAAGCAGCCTGTCACAAAAACACAATTCGTTCCCATTTCTTTGGTTAATTCTACAAAAAAAATGAGAAAGACAATAAACTTTGACAGGCATGAAATAGTGTTTTTCTACCAACAGGGTGATTCCCAAAGAGCTGGTGATTCAGTTGATCCATCTACTGTTCACTGAAGCCTCATCAGAAGGGTGGCTGTCAAGAAGCCATTCTTAAGGAAGGGAAACAGGGAGAAAAGGCTGAGGTATGCCAAGTTACACAAGAACTGGCCTGAAAATCACAGGCTTTATGGAGTGATGAATACAAATTTGACATTTTTTGTTCAAATCGTCATCAGTACCTACAGAGGAGGTCAGGAGAGAGGTGCAACAGCGAGTGTCCACAGCCATCTGCAAAACATGGTGGAGACTCTGTCATGGTTTGTGGCTGCATTTCAGCCAGTGGTGTTGGGGATCTTGTCAAAATTGATGGAATTATGAACACATTAAAGTATCGTCAAATTTTGATCCACCATTAAATACCGTGTGGAAAGCATCTGATTGGCAGCGTTTTCATTTTTCAGCATGACAATGATCCCAAAAACACTGCAGGAAAAGCATTAAAAAAATTGAACACTATCAGTCATTGACTGGACTCCCCTGAGCCCAGGCTTCAACATTATTGAAGCAGTGTGGGATCATTTTGACAGAGACCAGAACAAAAGGCAGCCAACATCCAAAGAAAAGCTTTGAATGTCCTCCAAGAATCCTTAAAGTTTATGTTGCACATTTCAATAAATCGCTGGACCTATTTCCCATTTTCCTAGCAAAATATAAAGAGATGAGGGGTGGCTTAAGACTTTTGCACAGTATTGTTTGTTTGTAAACATGATTTTGTTATTCAAATAAAATTATTTTTAAATCTTCTTGTTCTTAAGAGGACAAGTAAATTTAAAGGTACTACACCCAAACACCTTGTTATGTATCTCTTATTGCGTACTTACTGTCGTACCAAGACAAAGCTTTTCAGGTGTTTTGATCTCCGCTTTGCTTATTTTCTCTCCAGTGACAGTGTGATATACGAGGGTTAATATGGTGAAATAGGCTGCCTAAAGCAGACAGGTCTACACATGCAGGACGCTTCGCTCTGTTTGATGCTATTCTGAGCAATGCCACTGGCGCTGTAATCAGACCCATGTGTTCTTGAGTGACTTTGTAGGTGGGTGTGTTTGTGTGTGTGACTCTTGCACCTGTAAATTTTATCTATAAAAAAGTTAATTGAAAGATGATTTTGGCACATCTGTGTATGTGCATACAAGTTGATATTCGCAGCACTGTGTTTAATTGTGTGTGTTCGCACTTCTGCATGCAAGTGTGAGTGATGAATGTTTGTGTCTAGTTTGTAGCCGTACCCAGTTCTGAATGATAGTATCAGTCGTGTTACTGTAGAGGGAGACTGATATGGAATGTTAACGGTGGCTGAAAGTATTGGACTGCCTCCATAGAGTCTCATTCATGCAGAACGTAGATAGGGCAGGCAGGAGCGTCAACGCATTTTAGCGAGAGATGAAGAGAGAGGAGCCCTATTACAGTAAAATTCCGGTCATCTGAGTAGCGCAGATCATGTGAAAGATTATAGCTATTAAAACAAAAATTAGGCACCTGGGAGGTATGAAGCTTATCATCGCTGAGAGCATGATTGCAATCATTGTATTAAATCATGCAATTATGTTCGTGTTAGCGCCCCTCTGCGGGAACCAGAGTGGATTTTAGAATTAGCTGATAAATGGCGCCATCTTCTGTTAAAAGACAGAACAGCATCATTGCAGCAGGTCACGAGCTACACAACCAGCTGATGGCTTCATAGAAATATCGAAGCTCCCATATCACTTACGTAATCTCAGCCTACATAATATTAATTTATGTTGCATATTATGTTATGCAGTATTATTTTATGACTCTGCACAATTGAATTTATTATATAATTAATTACTTCATTATTATTTACAGCATTTTATAATTTTATGTTTAACATTTAAGTTATTTATTATAGCACCTTATGAAAGGTAATTTTGGTTCCTACCTGGTAGTGTTTATAGTGGGACTGTTGAGAGGGACATGCTGAGTAACATGTGTGTTGGGAAGATGACTGAGCAAAAGGTTGAGTGCACACTGTCCTGCTGTGGAGATACTTTTGAGAGAAAAGTACCTACAGCCTAGAGAGACCAGAGAACACTACCACAAGAACAAACAAGGGTTACACTTATTTTTAATGGTTTTGTTTCTGTAGGTAGACACTAAATAGCAGGAGCTATAAGTATGCTTTATGAATGTTTGCAAAAAAGTACTATTAACAAGCTCTCTGAACTCCCATGAGTATAATGTCAAAGAATTATCTGTCTACATGGTTAGATTTGAGAGGAAAAGCCTCACCAGCAGTGAGTATTTTGCTGACAGGACTAAGCCCCTAAAGTTATTGATATGAGGCAGTTGAATCCAATCCCATATCAGCTCATGGCTCAAATACTATTCTTTGCCAAGTTTCACATAAAGTGTGTTATTTAAGTTGCTTTAGTCTGCCTTTACAATTGCTATGCATCTGCAAGCTGCTTTGCGACCCACTTCCACCCCAGTTCCTCCTTTTTTATGCTGCTCTTCCTTTTTATGCCTGACTCTGAATCTGTGCTATATCTGTGTCACTAATGTCTGCTCTGTTCTAGGAGGGTCTTGTCCTCCTCATCCTGCCTCTGGCTTTCCATTTATGCACGCAGAAGGTCAGGCAGGTGTACTCCCAGAACAGATACTGCCAAATATAAATTTCTGCAGTTGGAAATATCCACCTTCTTTTAACTACAGTGGTCCATAATATGTTTGACAACGAGGAGTAGAGAGTAAAGAGCTCTCAAACCATGTCTGCAGCATAGAGCAAAACACCCAAGTCCACACCTTCTTCCTAAAAATGTGCTTTCTCTTGTCAGAATCCTTCTTCCCAGAGGCCTGAGAGGTTTTTTTTTTTCTTTTTTGCTGAGGTTGCAAATGAATGTGTAACGTGATCGGCCTATTCTCTAGAAAACGTCAAACTGTCGTCATTATTATCTGAGGCAGAAGTTGACGTTGGCTATTCTTTGATGGGAGAGCCCCTTTCAAGTTCCAGATTGCAGCAGGTGTTCTGAAATGATTACAAATTCACATATGGAAAGTGCATGCACTTTAAGTTCCTCATCAACACTGATGAGTCTGTAATAATAATAAATAGCCATACATCAAATCATCTTTACATCCACTGTAACACCACTCATCCACTTAATACTTTCAACAGCTACAGTAGTTAGTCTTCTGTCTTTGACTGAATAAGTCTGTTACTCTACTTTCAGCAAATACTGAAACCCCAGGAGCTAGCAGTCTCATGCACTTCACAGCACAAACTGCCTGTCATTACTTCTGCTGACCGCACACGAGAAGTGATAAATATCCAACAGTAACTTTGACAATGACATCTTCTCTGGAAAGAGGAAGCCATAATTGCACAATTTCTGAGTACAGTACATGCATGCTGACTCAATTATCCTGACTCCACTGGGCAGTCCTAAAGGTGCAGAAATCACAGCAGAAAAACCCAGCTGGATGTAGTTCCCATGGATTCAGTCTTAATCTAATAAAACTGTCGAGTCTTTTGTTTTAATACGTCCCTTTTGGAAATTCTCCTTGCCTTTCGAAGGACTCTTTCTCAAGATGTTATTTGTGTTTTATTCTTTTTTTTCCTGAGATTCTTTCTTTTAAGATTCTGCTTCATGCTGACTTGGTAGCATTGCAAAATGTCTGCAGATTTTTCAGCTGCACATACATGCCATAATCCTCTTGCTGTTACATACAAAGATAATGAATTCAGATCTGGTGATCTGTGAAGTACACTGAACTCTTTGCCATATTGTGAAACCAGTTTGAGAGTCTGGAAATAACCAGTAGATGGTAAATTGTGGTCATAAAGAGATTCATATGTTCACCTGTGACACTGAAACCATGATTGATTGGTAGATATTAAAAGTGTGCCAAGAAAAGGTTCCCCACAGCATTAGAGCATGGACTTTGGACACACAGTCCTTGTGGTCCAGTGAAGAAGAATGAAGGCTCCATCAGCAGCGAAGGCAGTATGAGTAATTCATCAAACACCTAAAGCAGGATAAGCAGACCAAAAACTTGCAGAAATGTCACCTTCTATACCTTCCCCCCCAAGCCTGAGCTCACTTCAAAACCTTTGGTTTATGGTCTAAAAAGGCTTGCTTGCAAAACAAACTACACCGAATATTTTTAAATGTCACAGTATCATGTCATTTTCTTCAGCAAAAGACACAGGACGAAAGCACTTGATATATAATGTTATCATCAGGCACCGCCACCTTCTGAAAGATTCGTGCACAGTCTTAACATGACCATAAGCAGATGCTACATGTGAGAAAAGACAGCTATTGTTTTTGCCTACCCTGCCCTTATGACAGCTGTGGAGTGGAGGTGTGGGCCCCCTGCACGAGAACACTGCACACATAGACAGTATGAATGGCTTTGCTGAGTGTGATGTGTGTGGGCTTTGCTCTGTGCAACAGGGACTGTTTTCAAAATAGCTCATCACAAAACACGAGGCCCTTTATTGTGTTCTTTGGAAAATCTCATGTAGATGTTTTACTTTATCTTCAGAGCTCTGATAAAAAAAATTTTTACGCTCCTGCTCTAGCTTTCTTTGCCCGTGCTTATCTTGCTGTGAAAGCAGATGATTTATGTACCGTCTTCACATTCGACTTTATGTGTTATTGCGATAAGGCTGGTGGGGTTGTGTGCGTGTCTGTGTAATGGTTTATGAGTGTTTATTGAGACCACAGATTGTAGGAAAGCCTACTGGAGGACACAAACAATATTCCGTGGGAATGTTAAGTTCCATGAGTTCCCAATCCCTTTCCTTATCTCCAGCATTCCCATATGAGTAATGTATGTTGTCTTCTGCACCATTTGACCACTGTGCTGCTAGTGACCATTTGCAAATTACATGCATTTAGTTATGTGCTGCAAGGTCGTTAAGATTAGTTACATTTGGATGAAGCAAAATACAAAATAACTGCAATCTGCAAGTGATTG
>VUQS01015038.1:8706-31299 GCA_015108495.1 Heterochromis multidens
TACAACCTTGAAAACAAAAAACAAAAAATGCACCGAGTGAGTTCAGTTCAGTTCCACTGAAGGGTGGCCACTGAGTCCTGATGTGTTCTCTATTTGGCTAAGGTGCAGAGGGAGACACAACGATTTGTTTTGAACAATGAGCGCAGTGAACTGAGCGCCTACACGCTCCAGGCGGGCTAAGAAGAAGACCAACTTCAAACGTGGGGAATTCAGGGGCTCCCGAAAAGATCACCTGAGTAATGACTCCTTTGAGACGGCACACACACACGTGCAAACCACTTGTCATATACTTTCTAGTGTCACGCCTGCGGCTGCGATAAACACTGAGTCAGAGTGGCTCAGTCTGTGTGACAGGCAGATGAAAGAGCTGAGTTTGCTGCTGCTGGTGTGCCGATCTGTTGTGTACAGTGAGGGGTGGTGGCAAGTGGGGAAGTATTAAGATAGACAATCCAGCAGGAAGGCGGGGGGGAACGAGGGTGGGTGTGGGCAGCTGAGGCTGTGCTGTCACAGCCAGTGAGAGACAGCCCCAGGGAGGCTGGAGCTACAGGAGGGTGACATTCAGATCCGCGTCTGTATTAAAAAACACACTTCACTCAACATAGCCTATCAGAAGCACACACTGAGGGGCTCACAAGAGGTTTTCTTCTCCTTCTTTCTTTTTTTTTTTTTAAATGTCTGTCTAGGCTGCATATAGACATGTTTCTGGATCCAAAAAGTAAAGCTAACCTACAAGTGCCTTAAACCTGCATTTTTTCAAATGGTCAGCAGGGTGCGACTCCTCTGGTTGCAAAAAATAAGTCCCTTTGTAGTCTACAAGAAAACAACCCTTGTCTTCCTTACATCCATCTTTGATATTCAAAGACTTTGACATTTAGACTGAATATATGTTTGCACGGTTGCAGAGTAAAGCTCTTGTTATTGCAGTTTCTCTTCATTTAAGATGAATGGGCTGCAATATTAAACCTCAGTATGTTTTTGTTTGCTGACTGAAATCTTCCATTTTAAGACAAAAATCTGACAAATGAAAACAACCTGTAAAGGGAGCAGCAACGTTCTCATATGTTGCAATGTTTATACTGAAAAAAATTATGTTAAAAAAAAAACAAGCAAACCAAAAAAGAAACCAAAAGAATACAGCAATGTAAAGGCAATTAAAAATCTCATTATTATTATTATTATTTAATTTTAACTAGGGCTGCAGCTATCGATTATTTTAGTAATTGAGTATTCTATCAATTATTCCATCGATTAATAGAGTAGTCGGATAAGAAATTCTTTTGTTGTAACCTGTTAAACCCCAGCGCCCCCGTCACCGGGGTCAGGAGGGGGAACATCTGGTTTCATGGGACGTGATGCCAGGTCTGTTATGTAAATATAGACATGTGTAGTATCCACAGAAACGTCCGAATCTCAGCTAAAAGCTCACAAAAATCTTTTCTACGACCACCAAACACAGCTAAAACAACAAACAATTAAAAGAGCAGGTAAACAAATTCCACAAAAAGAATCCCGTTCACCCGAAGGCATGTACAAACAAACCCTCTGCTGAAGGCACACATCTTACAGACTCCAAAACTGCAAGTTTCGTCACGCTCCGACCAAAATTCACTGAACCAGCAGCAAAAGAAGACCAAAATTACGCTTCACGTTTGAAAAACATCATAAAATCGGTCTTACCTTTGCTGTTTGCTTCTAAAAGTTAAATCCACCACGATAAAACCGCGTTTCCTGAATAACTTTATCTCCCACAATTCCTCAAGGGCAGTTTCCAGCCAAAAATCGCCATTTTCTGCCCAGTTACAGAGATTTGATTGGACAACGGCGTCATTCATTCTGCGTCACGTGTATTTCCCGCCTTACAATTGGTGATTGGTGGGATTGACGTAAACGCAGTGACGTTACCGTGATTCTATAGGCTCACATGATTACACATGTGTGAAATGTCACACTGTGCATCTATACTAATCCTCCGTGTGAAACATGGTGAGCAGTATGGTCATGTGGATTAAACAAAGTATCGACGAAAGGAATTTGCATCAATGATTTTTCATAATCGAGTTATTCGAGTTAATCGATGAATTGTTGCAGCCCTAATTTTAACAGTCCTTTCCAAAGTGAGGCTGAATTTTGGTTGATTTTTCAGTTTTACGAGATTTTGTACTCTAAAATTAAAAGAATATTGTTGATCAGCTTTTCAGTTTTTGCTGTGGTTCATTCACATGAGTAGATCTCTTTAAAACAAAACAGACACAAACAAGAAAAAGCACGTATGAATGAAGAAGCATAGAAAGTACTCAAATATAAAGCTGATAGGCCAGAAGATGCATGATGGAAACATCACCGATTTTTTCTTTTGTCAGGTTTCCTTGGGAAGAGCTGGTGTAAGGCTAGGGTTCAAGAGATTTCTTTTAACACCACGGAGTGATCCATTCCTGCTGCAAACCCAGACCACTCTGTGGCTGCTTGAGCAACCGCAATGTTTTCTGAATGCATTTAACCCCATTACATGCACTTTTCCACCAAGATTAATTTGATAGCTATATGCATGTATAAATAATGTGTTTCCTAGTATGAGTCATGTCTACAAACTACTTTGCCTTTTCCAGTACATGAACTCACTTAGCAGAAACTGCAGCTCTGTGGTACACTCATCATCTGTATACAGGCCTTTTCCTGCAAATACTTATTACATTGTGTCAAAACTAAGTTGGTTTAGCCATGTGGATGTGCACATGATCAAGGTTTCATACACTGTATAGTAGAGATCTAGTTGAATTACCATTTTTTTGCTGTTGTTCAAACACTGTAATCATCTCATGCTGTTGTGAAGTGCATATGGAAAATTACGGATTTCTACTCTTACTGGAAGACCTGTGGTGATGGTGCATTCACACACCCATACACACACACAACATAACCCTTTCATAGCCAGTAGTGCTCAGCCTATAGTGACACCTTTGCAAGTAGTTATATTTAGTTTGTTCAAAGTCTTGTTGCTAGGAGATGTGCAAATTATAGGTAGCCTACATTGGCTCTAAAACTGGAAACAAATTCTTTCACATTAAAAGCGAACAAAAGAGGATGGTTAGTCTGTAATGAGCTGATGAACTCCCACACACACGCAGCTCTGTCACACACACCCACAGCCTGAACACTTGCTGCAGAGTTTCTCTACTCTCCCATCCTTGATTGCATATCAGCACAGAGGCAATTTTCTGACTTAAATAACCAACACATATGCAGAAAAACAAGAAGTGGGAAGAAATAGAGGGCCACGGTAAAGAGGAAAATTCCACAAGTGTTAAAAGTACATGCAATTACTTATAATTATATAAAGAAGTAATTGGTAAATTAGCACAAATGAGAAAAGATAGTGTTCATTATGTAACCTTGAAAATAAAAAAATCCAGCCAAGACGGGCGAGATCAAGGTCTCTGACTGGCTATGGCTCACGATGGGACATCTGCAAACGTCTATGAATCCCCCCAGCTTCTGAAAAGCATCTGTCACGTGCTTCTTCTTGAGCACAAATGAGAGTAACCATGGTCTGTAGTTTATCTCCAAAGCCTCCTGTTAAGTACTGTGTCGAGGAATGCTGCGTGTCTGAAGGCTGAACAAGAAAGGGTTTCATCCCACAGGCTTAGAACGGGAAATATTTAAGGCAGAACAATTTAAGGAAAAAAAACATTTTTGAATGAAAATATGATTTCAACTGAGATTTTTTCCACTAAGGTCTTTGTGGGTCTACACAGTAATTCAATTCAATTCAAATGTATTTACACAGCATCAAATTTTCCACATAAAGTCAATTCTAAGTAAACATAAAAAATGTAATTGATAAAATAAAACAGTTTTGTTATCATTTACTAACATTTATCATTGTATTTGAAATCATTTAACACAGTTTAAGAAGAAATGTAATTTATTGACTGGTATAACTGGCCTGCTCTAGTTATAATGCTGGTGTAATATTTAACACTATGTTTTTAGCTCTGCACTGTAGCTGCAGAAGTCTCATCTCTGATAATTTAAAGTGAAAAACTTAAAACACTGATTTAATATGATGTGCCCCAAAGTTTAGAGTTCCTGACAACTTTTATTATTTAGACTTTCAAAGTGCTTAACAGCCTGTTACCTGTTAGCTTAACCTGTTAAGCAGAAAACGGTTCATTACCGTCTGTTTAAACAGCAAGGGTGTACCTGTGCTTCTACAAAACCTGTTTCTGTTAACTATGAAACTTAAGTTAAAATGATCATTGCTGGAAAATGAAAACAGTAATCTAATACCAAACTATTGCTTAGCTCTCAAATCCGAGCTGCATGTGTTTCAAAGGAATGTGCCTTGGAGAGGATTTAGCAAAGACGTGAAATAAACTTCCTTGTCTGAAGTTTATTTCAGACAAGGCGGGAGGAAGCAGGTCGGAGAGCAGAATAGAAAATGAAGTGGCAAATGAGCCACAGAGCAGTTTTACACAAGTAAAAGAGGCTACAAAACACAGATTAGGTAAAAGTCAGCATGAAGGAGGATTAAATATCCAAATGCTGCTCCAACAAGTGCTGCATGAGCAACAGGTATATCACAGGGTGTGGGCGTGTGTGTGTGTGTGAGTAAAGGAGTGTGTGTAAGAGTGCTGTTTGCTAAGAAATGACTTAGGACTGCACTCAGCTCATTTTTAATGTATTGATTTGTTGGGTTGTGACAGGTTCATTAATAAACTCCAAGGAATGAAAGGAATTGATCTATTTATTAATTTGGTGCCTGTGCTAACTTGCAGCTTGTTACATAATATCTGTAACTGTGTTCAGATTTTATGTTAACACACACACACACACACACACACACACACACACACACACACACACACCCTTATGCCCAGATGCTGCTGCTGCTGGAGTTGGCAGAAGTGAAGCGCTGCAGTAGGCGTCGCCACAGCAACCAGGAGGGAAACAGAGAGAGAGAGAGACCGAGAGAGAGAGAGAAAGAGATGACACTTCCCTCCTGCGTGAGTATGAAAGCCACCGATCAAAACACAACTCAGAGATTAAACAAGCCTCTCCGCCCCTCGCAGTATCTCTGTCACCCTTGAAGTAGGAGCGCCGGTGAAGATAAGGATGACGACTGACACCAGGTGATTTGCCAGTGTTTACAAGACTATACCGTGCGTCACCGCGGGTGTCAATTCAACTCATTAAGATTCACTCTCAAATATTGTGCAGCAACAGAGGGAAGAGGATGAATTAGAGCCAAACAAATATAGATGTTATGTTCATCACACTTCGTGTAAAACTGAATCTCTGAAGGAAATGTTCATTAAACAAAAGGGGAGGTAAGTCTGTAGAAAGCTGATTACATCAGCAATATGCTGACATTGTGTGTGTTTGTGTGTGTTTGTGTATGTGTGTGTTTGTGTATGTGTGTGTTTGTGTATGTGTGTGTTTGTGTTTGTGTTTGTGTATGTGTGTGTTTGTGTTTGTGTGTGTTTGTGTTTGTGTGTGTTTGTGTATGTGTGTGTTTGCGATGAAGAGAAGAAAAAGAGAAGAAGATTAGTAATCTTACTAATTATTAAACCTGAATCTATATTTGAATAATGAATAATATACAAATCATTAAAAACAAGAATTGCTTAAAAAAGATTTCTTTGACCTCTTCAGAACCAAAAGAACTCGTGGAAAGTAAAAATATACAGTATTACATAAAACAACTGTTTGCACAGAGTGAATAAAAAATCTACGGTTCAAGCAGAACGCCGGGTGAAGCTTACTACAGTGACAGTGATTTATCCTGCAGGATGAACATTAACAAAGAGTTGTGCTCTGGCCCAGATGACCAGGTCAGCAGAGTTTAACAGCTCATCCCGGCCAGTGGCTGCTAGCAAGGCAGGGTCATTGATGAATGCTCCAGTGGAGGCAGAGGATGTGCTTTGAAAGGTTGAGGTGTGCTGCAGTAAGTCTAAAAATAACCCACCAGCGTCTGATATTCCCCAAAGCCATCTGCCCCTTTTAGAATTATCCCCATAACAACCACTCATTTGATATCTGTTGTCTTTGCTTCAAAGATTCCATCTGCTCCAATGAAAAGAAGATACGAACATGTTTGGATATTGTCCTGCTTACTTCAGGTGACATAAAACATTTCCACATTAATCAGTTTGGAGCAGGAGGCCAGTACATCGAGAAGTCTGCTGATTTCGGGCTGCCCTGTGGCAACGTGCAATCTAATAGGTATTAAGTTGGTGAAGGCAAATTTTCTCAACTATAAATTGGAATCTAACTCCTCTCATTGCAGCATGTTTCTAAAAGGTCTGAGTAATCGCTGTCCATCTGTCCCCTCTCTTTAAAATCCAACACTGTATGTAATTATTTAACAGTTAGCAGGAACATATTTAAGAAGCTTCACCCTAAACAAGCAGACTTGGTCAAGTCAGCAGCAGCAGCCTGTAGTAGAAAGATTGGGGGTTATGTTGCAGCAACAGTTTATAAGCTTGGTAGAATAATATTGGCTCGTCTCCACTCGGGACACCTTACTGAGAGCTGCTTCCAGCCTGTACACACTCATCGCTGAGCACCACGACCACAGGAGCAGCAGCATTACTCATCCAAAGCATTTGCTTTAATTCCCGACTGGTGGCTACGTGACTTATGTTTACCGAAATAATACTTCTCTCCCTTTTCAACCTTGATTCAATCTGCGTTTTTCCTCTTCAACAATATTACTGTACTCTGCTGGCTCACTGTTTGCAGAGCAGCACCCAAGGTTGCCACTGTTTAGCATTCTTATTCTTCACTGTCAGCTGTACTCAAAAGGAGGATACACAGGTTAAGATGCTCATTCAAACTTATTGAGACATTTAACAATTCAACTTATTGCTATATGTCAGAATACGAGTGGAAATAAGAGCGTACTCTTTAGTGCTTCAAAATAGAATCACATTAGATCTGAAGAGACTCTTGTATAAGAGAGAATACAGAAATGCCATGAATGAATACAAAAACAAAACTAGGCCAACACTATGACTAGATAATATTCATGGAAGATTGGCTCTTGGCTCTTCAAATGTTATTTTATTTCAACTAAACTCCGGCTTTAAGGTGCCAAATCTGTACAAGCCTGTAGTGTCAACACAAGGCAGATATCCATCCAAAGTCCTCACACTGTAAAGGCCACATCCAAACACTACCATCAATTTGTCTCTGATGGTAGTGTTCTAACATGCTTTCACCAGTGATCATAGCATGTTAAGCAATATTTGGATCATGCATATTGTACATTCTAATACTGTGCATACAGTACCTCAATGTATAATGCCATATATTAAGTACCAATAAAGTGGTGAACTACAATATTTTTGATTCTATTTCTATTCATTGCTTTCTATTTCCATTTGCCTTCCTGCCTGTATTGGAATAACCAATACATGATATAAAGCAGAATTCTTTAAGCACACGGTTCACACTTTACCAGATACTTGGATTTTACCTCAACAATTTTGTTTCCACTAAACTGCGAGTGTGATAAGAAAAAAATAACACTTTAGCTCTAGTATCTTTGCTATAGAGCAATGTCCCAAAATAAAACAGATCAATAGTGTGGGAGAGCAATAGTGAGATCGCTGTGTGCCATTACACTTTAGTGGCCACATACTGGGATGATAGTTTTGGCTTGAGCTTTTTGTAAAAAGTTCTTGACTTCCTGCCAGATCTAACTGTGGCTAAAGCAGAATGATGAAACAACCCACAGCCCCCTTTTGTGACCTCCACAGCACATCCAGACACTAAGGAAAAACTGAAATTAGAACTGGACAGCTGTGGGATTCCTCAGAGGATTCTCTAGCAGTTTACAGAGAGAGTTAATAAACTGTAACAAGAGCCTGTGGGTTGCAAAAAGTATTAAGTACCAAACAGTTTAGCTAAACACTATTCTGAACAAGACTCATGCTTTATACAAGTGCACAGGACTCTATGTATTATACACACACACACACACACACACACACACACACACACACACACACACACACCAATCAGGCATAACATTATGACCACTGACAAGTGAAGTGAATAACACTGATTATCTCTTCATTATGGCACCTGTTAGTAGGTGGGATATATTAGTGAGCAACTGAACATTTTGTCCTCAAAGTTGATGTGTTTAGAAGCAGGAAAAATAGGCAAGCGTAAAGATTTGAACGAGTTTGACAAGAGCCAAACTGTGACGGCTAGACGACTGGGTCAGAGCATCTCCAAAACTGCAGCTCTTGTGGGATGTTCCTGGTCTGCAGTGGTCAGTATCTATCAAAAGTGGTCCAAGGAAGGAACAGTGGTGAACCAGCGACAGGGTCATGGGAAGCCAAGGCCCATTGATGCACATGGAAAGTGAAGGCTGGCCCGTGTGATCTGAGCCAACAGACGAGCTGCTGTAGCTCAAACTGCCAAAAACATTCATCCTGGTTCTGATAGAAAGGTGTCAGAATACACAGTGGATCGCAGTTTGTTTTGTATGGGGCTGCATAGCCGTAGACCAGTCAGGGTGTCCATGCTGACCCCTGTCCACCGCCTAAAGCACCAACAATGGGCACGTGACCATCAGAACTGGACCATAGAGCAATGGAAGAAAGTGGGCTGGTCTGATGAATCACGTTTTCTTTTACATCATGTGGATGGCCAGATGCATGTGCATCACTTACCTGGGGAACACCTGGCACCAGGATGCACTATGGGTAGAAGGCAAGCCGGTGGAGGCAGTGTGATGCTTTGGGCAATGTTCTGTTGGGAAACCTTGGGTCCTGCCATCTATTTGGATGTTACTTTGACACGTACCACCTACCGAAGCATTGTTGCAGACCATGTACACCTTTCATGGAAACGGTATTCCCTGATGGCTGTGGCCTCTTTCAGCAGGATAATGTGCCCTGTCACAAAGCAGAAATGGTTCAGGAATGGTTTGAAGAGCACAACGAGTTTGAGGTGTTGACTTGGCCTCCAAATTCCACAGTTCTCAATGCAATCGAACATCTGTGGGATGTGCTGGACAAACAAGTCCGATCTATGGAGGCCCCAGCTCGCAACTTACAGGACTTAAAGGATCTGTTGCTAACATCTTGGTGCAGATACCACAGCACACCTTCAGGGGTCTAGTGGAGTCCATGCCTTGACGGGTCAGGGCTGTTTTGGCAGCAAAAGAGGGACCGACACAATATTAGGCAGGTGGTCATAATGTTATGCCTGATCGGTGTGTGTGTGTGTGTGCGACTGTAAAAAAGGAAATATACTCTACATTGTGAGAATTTGATAATTTTATCCTTTATCCTATAAAAGACCACCTGATTTACACTTGAACTTCTATAATATTGTTAGACCAACGATGGATGTTTATAAAACTTGGTATCATTTAATCAGCTGTACAGATTTGGGTGTTATGCAAATACTTCCTAATGTAGGCTAGAGCTCCTAGCCTCAGGAAGAGATGAGGAGAAGCTGCAGAAGTTTGGGTAAGCTTACATTTTTTTGAACTGCACACACACAGACTTTTATTTTCATACTTCACATACTTCAGTTCCAGCCGATGCTGTGTCAAGTCACATCATACACACTTCATACATTTCCCTCTGGAGCCACAAAAGTCTTTATACAAGTTCTACATGTACTATAGTCCTCTGTAAGGCCTCAAACAGCATTTGATGAGTTAAATCAGTGGTGTTCTCTATTGAGAATGATGTGTGCTTATGCTGTAATTTGAAAAAAATCTACAATTGGTTTAAGAGGGTCCAAATTTAGCTTTCACATGTGTATGCTGTCCCCTTGCTTGACTAAAGAAAACATTTTTAAATGTGCAGGTTTCATGTCAATTTGTTACCCGTGTAGCAGCATTTAGATGGAAACTCACCAACCAGGAACTTATAATTCTCTTAAATGCCTGGTTGAATCGATGCAGCCCATTAACTCTGCAGGGGTGGATTCTTTTTTAACTGCTGTTTTTTTGTTATTGTTGTTGTTTTTGTTTTGTTTTTTAGTAAAGATGCCTGTATAATTTTTCCACTTGTGGTTTTTTTTAATATGCTTAGAATTGGTTGTGGAAATGCTTTTGTAGTCTGGAGTTTTAAGAGGTGTTTTTGCTGAATGTGAGCTTTAACATTTAACTTATGTGCTTATTTTCCTGCTTTAGCAAATAAATGCATTCAGTCCAAATCCCAATTGAGGCTATAGCTGAGGCTATAGTACAGGGTGGGCCATTTATATGGATACACCGTAATAACATGGGAATGGTTGGTGATATTAAAGTCCTGTTTGTGGCACATTAGTATATGTGAGGGGGCAAACTCCCCAAGATGGGTGGTGACCATGGTGGCCATTTAGAAGTCGGCCATCTTGGATACAACTTTTGTTTTTTCAATAGGAAGAGGGCCATGTGACACATCAAACTTATTGGTAATGTCACAAGAAAAACAATGGTGTGCTTGGTTCCAACGTAACTTTATTCTTTCATGAGTTATTTACAAGTTGCTCTTTGTTCACAGCCATTGACATTTAACAGTAATCTATTAAGTAGTTGTCATTTTAGTGTGTACCAAAGTTACTGACAAACACTGATGTCCATTAGCAAAACCACTGAACCTCATACAGCAGCAAAGGAAGTCCTTCCTCTAGGCCTACACTGAAACTATTTGGCTGTACACATTTTTATCTAGCCTTCTGCAGCTTTAACTTTGAGGATTTATTGTGCTATCGAGTGCTATTACTTTTTGAACTCTTATTCCTCCACTCTGCATATCTTCCCATGAAACATCAGTACACACTAGCAGGATATGAGCTTTAGGCTTTGGCTTTGTTTCCTATCTGCTTTCCCTCCCACATGCCCACCTGTAACCAAACAGCAATAAAACTGTCATGATCCAATTTTTCAATTTTCCAAAAGTAATTTAGTGGCACTTGGCCTCAATTAGGCAAAAAACACTTGATTGCAGAATACATGTGGGACTGATATCAGAAAACTCAGAATTAATTAAGGCCAATCAAGTACACGGCTCAGAGATGCACTTGTCTGATTGAGACACAACACTTCTATGATTGCAATACATACAAGATATATACTGGCCATGATAAATTAGACATGATAAATTAACTCTAGACATCTTTGACCTTCTCTGCATTACTCAAAAAGCATATTAGAAGAAATGGAAAATTGTAGAGGAAAAGTGTGATTTTCCCATATGTCCACTGAGGCTTGGAGCACAATCAGGGATGAGCTCATGAAGTATGTCTGAAGCTACTGGTCCATGTCTGAGGCGAGCTGGACAGGAGATAAGTGTTCAACAGGCCCACGTACTTAGAGTTTAAAGGCAAATCTCTGTTAATCACATATGGACAAGAAGTAATTGGGGCTATCTTCCCCCAGCAGACATCGATAGCTTGAGTGTGAAACAGGAAAAAGCAGCTGCTGTCCAGAACACTGATTTTAACCCAACCAGAATGGCTTTTCTCATTGTCAGTGACCATACAGCAGGACGGATCATAGACTTACCAGATGATTTTCAATCATGAATTATTATTATTTTTTTAAAAACATTTTAATGTTTCCTGTTCTCAAATTACCTTTTCTGATATATGTTAGAAATGTATAAGTAAAAAAAACAAAACAAAAAAACCCCCCACAAAAAACCAAGGTGATTTCCAAAAACAAAGGGCCTCATTATCAGCCTTAAAACAAATTACTTTGGCATCTGTAAGATCCAACAGCTTAGTTGCAGAGAAACAAACAAAAATTCAATTACAAAGTTCTGCTCTTAGTCATTCTGGCCACTGTCACAATCCACAAAGTCACTCATCTGTGTACTGTCAATAAAGTGACTCCGGAGAGTGTTTGATGATTCGCTGACTTAAATGACTGATTTGTTGTTTTGGGGAGTTAGCCATTCCTGTACATTATAAACAAAATATCCACATTCTTATTCATGTACAGAGTAGTTTTACACTGTGGGTGGGAGAGCTATGTGAGTGTTGAATCAGAGGCTAGAGTTAGCAGCTGGTTAGGTTTGCATAAACACTTGTAGCAGTACTTGATACCAACCTTTACTTTGAATCTCACTTAACAACACATCTATACTGGTTATCAGTCCTCTGTGAAGCCCAATGCTTTATCTCGTAATTTAAGGGAAAGCCGGATGCCCTCAAAACATTTTTGAATTCTTCATTTGCCATGTTCCCCCTCGCTACCACGTTTTATGAAATTTTAGTTTTTTTTAGTAGTAGTAGTATAAAGAGAGCAGGAGGTTACGTTCTGTGTTCTCACAAAGGACAATCACACAGACTTTGTCCTGAGGAACTGGCACTTTAAACACCGTTTCATCCGTGATCCACCTGCATCCAACATTTATGTCTGAAGTTCAGTAGTGTGGGTGAGAAAGTAACTGATGACGGCTAGTAGACCTCCCGATATTCTGTGCTGCCACTTGATATTTTTGGACACTCACTGTCCACCAATTGTAGAGCTATTTTTGTATTTTTGTAGCCTGTGTTAGCATTACTGATGCTACTCGCTGTCAGTGTTGCATCAAAGTCTGTTTCGTTGTTATGCGTTTCCCCTTACTTTAACCTGAACTCATTATGTCTCTTCTGAGATGCTTGACCTGACCCCAGCCATACCCTGTTATCTCTGCCACACATAACTGTAACCTAAACCTCTATCTACAACATCAAACGGGGGTGTTACAGGAAACTTTTGTAATGGGCATGACTCAACAGAGAAACAGACCTCCGTTTCTTACTGTATTAATATGAGAGGTGTCACGTTAGCTAGTAAGAAGTGGCTGGTTTTTATTGACAGTGTTACATTTGGTATAAATAAAATGTTTAAAAAACATGAATGGATTAATTAAAATGTCAAACGTCTTTAACACATAAGTTTATGAAAGGCATATTTTCATCCAAGCCAGATGAGGCTAATGAAAACTATTACCTGGAGTACCCGTCCCTTCATTGTCTTAATCTGGTATCGCCTCTAGCTCTACTGGGAAGACTTTGACACATTTCATCAAACTCTGAGCATCATACTCTGTGACATACAGTAACATGGCTCTTAGTCATATCTGTTGTCACAACTCTGTGAACATCATGTCTGATTAAACTTGTATTGCTTTCTTCTTCAATGTATAATTGTAACTAACTGGATGCTATCTTGTTCACTGTTGTAAGAACAGATATTCCTGCTTTGTGTGGAGGCTCATTTGGTTTGATAAATATTACAAATGGCCTGACAAGCACTCTTTAGGGAGCTCTATAACACATAATGATAATAAAGTGAAGCTAATTAAAGGAATAGAATATTTACTAACCTAAAAAAATGATCTGATAATTTGATAACCACAATTTTTTGTCTCACAATTTACTGTGAAAACGCTATGCCACTGCAAGCGTAGTAGCATCATAGGTTAAAAAGGTACATTGAGTCTTTTGGCCATGTATTAACAATTCAGTGATGTCTGCAAACAAAGACAAGCACAACAGCTAATTAAAACACTGTAAACGTGAGAACTGCATTGTGTGACAATGAGGTTCATAGTCTCTGTCGCTATCAAATATTTGCTAACTGGGATGGTATAGCACATGTAATTGCAGGGGACGTGCAGCACTGTAAAGTATCCACCTATTCTTCCACAAACATAATCTCCAAGACTTGAAAACCAAACAAGGCCACTGTACAATCGCCTGCTGTGCCAATTCCACACTCAGCACTGGAGCAACAACATCAACAGGCGGTGGAGGTGTTTGTTTGAGGAGGACAGATTCAGAGTTGGGGAGTGGGAGAAGGCGGAGGCAACAACTGTTTTGACTCATCTCCAGACAAATCAAAGTCATTAGTAAGCCTCCCCTGAGAGATTTACTGCGTTCAGATCTAAACATGGCTGGTGTCATATGCCGCACTGCACTCTTACTCCCATTTTCTTGGCTCATTACGCTACTGTGCCTCTCCTCTTAATATGTTCCAACCCTAATTATGCAAATGAATCCACTTTTTCTTTCTTGGAGATACCTTCAGGCATGGTGGTGGAATTCCCATCTGAGTCCTAGCCTTACAGCCAATTAAAACCAATTCAGAAAAGATATCAGTACAGTTGTTTTGCAGACATCCACATTGATCTTCGTTTAATAAGGTGAAACCCCCACTGACATGAATAGCTTTCCTGAGAATGACCTTGGAAATTAGGATATCCCTTTAAAGTATGTAAGATTCTAATTCCACAGACTTATACTGTAAAATGTATGATGATGGTACGCCTCGCTTAGTTTTTTCAAGCTTGCCATCATGTGGGAGGCTCAAAGTGGTAAAAATTGCTCGTGATGACGCAGATGCAGCAGTGACTGAAGAGGATTTCCCAGGCAAGAACCAAAGGGTTGACACTAAAAGGAATGTTGTTTTCTTATGTATTTAAAAAAAAAAAATTTAAAATTGGGGGGGGGGCACACAACAAATCCCTGCCTGCTCACCCACACACAATCTGCTGCATGGTGTCCCTCTTACTGCTTTTTTGTTTCTTGAGCAGATAATGCCCTAAACAGAAACACTGTGCGGTACTTTTATGTAGCAATTATGTCACGGACAAATTAAACCAGAGGGTACATGCACTCTATTTAGGCTCTAAGAAATTGTCTAAGAAAGAAAACATGCACTTTTTACAGGAAAATTATTTTTGCTGTTGGAGTACAGAAACAAAAAACCTATCCTTACTACCTATCCTTGTCACAGAGGTACAAAGGATAGGTTAAGTTCAAATTGTACATCATATTCCATTACATTATGGCCCTCTTAAATTTACTGTTTTAAATTTACAGTAATTAAAAATTTGACAGACTAATCAAAACTAAACTCTAACAACCCTTTGGTTGTTAGAGTTTAGTTTTGGTTTTAGTTCTCTTTGTAACCTCCATAAAACCAGTGATATTAATCACAGCTGTGTGCAAGTATCGAAACAGTGATCAGACATACAAAAAAGTGTCATGCACTGATATTTTGCACTATTCTGTGTACTGTATGTCATGTATGTTGCATAGCAACTGACCGACCTTAACCTGAAACCTATTATTTATCTTCTGAGATGCTTAACCTGACCCCAACCTTACACTGTTATCTCTGTCACACGTAACCGTAACCTCAGCGACTATCCCCTATGACATGAGGTGCGTTAGAATGAAGTGCAAATCATCCTGCTTCATTGTTCAGTTTTGGACTCTTCAGTTCTCTGTTTTTTGTATCAGTATTCTGGTCAATACTGTCAACTCAACTTAAGCTTGGCCAGCGCTTCAAATTGCTATGTTTAAGATCAACAAAGCAGAGGTCTACATAAATTCCTAAATCGTATTAACTTCATCTCGGCGAGATGATCTACAGACTCTGGCATTTCCTGTGGAATGTCTGCTGTTAAAATGCTGGTATGACCTGGCTTTCAGCTGTCTCTTCCCTGAAAATAACTTCACATAAAAAGCAAAATTAAGTCTTCATTAGAAATCAAAATCATCCACATAAATGAAGCACTCTTTTCAAAGGAAAAAAAAAACACAAGGGGTGACATGCATGGATTTCTGGATGAATTATCAGTGTGAAGCAGGAATTCTAAGGTAATGAGCTGTCTGTACCTCACTGGGGGGCAAATCACTATAGACAGCAGAGCTACCTGCAAGGTTATTATTTCCTCCACAGAATGCGTGTCAATCAATGTCTTAGAAAAGTTAGTTCAGTCACCTGCAGGGACATCAAAGATTCAACAAAGATTGATGCAGTAAATGCAATTGCAAATCTTCTCATTCAAAACCTGCTCTACCATCCACCTTATAAGCATAAATTCAAATCCGCAGAGATTCCTATTTAGTAATCAAAACAGACTTTAACATGAAAAAATACTGTTCGATATTCAATTTTAAAGTTTGAGTTTGGCCAAAGCACTTGTCTCTGTTGAGATCTGTTAGTAATGCTTCATTGCAGGTCTTGTAATGCCTGCACTGTATTCCAACACATTTTAATTACCACCCTTCTCACCACACTGGAGATGAATGCACTTAATTTCAGATGTGAGACTGCGAGCCAGCATGCAAACAATGCTTATCAGCATCATGTGTGACAAAAGCTCAAGAGAATGTAGATCTTAGAAAACTGTTATTTTTATCACTGCATGACTTCAGACTATGAATGTGCACCATAATTTGTGAGAGATTTGAAATGGTCGCATGTGTACCTTTCTAGGAAGTTATTACCCACATGCACCCACAGTACTAGAAAATAAAATAATAAGAGACCGATATGATTGACATTCAACCTATTAGACATATTGGTTTGATTTCCACTCTGTTGAAGGAAGAAATGATAAAATCACAATCATGAAACATTAAGACTAGAAAGTAGTCCCCTTCCATCACTGTTAAAGCCCCATTCATGCAGGCCTAGAGACTGGTCAGTGACCCCCTGGTAACCACTGGTCAGTAGATAAGTAGCTAGCGTGAAACTGGTCACAATGAGGTATATTGTGCTGCACCAAGAACATCCTTGTGATTGCTTCGATCCCTAGCAGATTGCCATGGTCGCCAGCAGTTTGCATGGAAGACACCAACTTGTCTGCAAACACCTGCAAACTACTCACCAAGCGGTAGTGAAACTGTGAAATGCCCAAGGGAAACCAAAAGGTACACATTTCACTGACTAATCTCTACGCCTGTGTGACTGAGGCCTTAACAATGTCACTAATGAATGTGTTTCAACGCTAGCTTCTTTATTTTGGACAGGATTCACATAATCTATTGCACTGTGGAACAGAGATGTCTAATTATTGAGTTGATGGAAGTTTGCTTATACTCACATTTGTGTCTAATGTAAATGGTCCGAAAAGGTAAAACAAGTAACAAAGAAAATCATCAATAAGAAAGATTTCTTTTATTCACTTGTTCATTGCAACTGATATTTTTCATAGATGATATATGAAAGGTGGATATAGCAGGCTAACTAGCATGGCTAGCAAGGTGCATCTGAAACTCTCTGTAATATTAAATTGAACACTAATTTTCTCTCCTGAAAAAAAGTTATAAAACAAAACATTCTTATGGAAAAAAGCAGCCAGCTTACTTTTCAGGCACCCACCTGTTATTCAAAGCAACGCAGCCATCCCCTTATGTACAATCCAATATAAATGAGTTGCAAAAGAAAAAACAAAAACAAAAAAAACTTTCATAAAACCTTGGCATTTTTTATGAAAAAGAAATGTACTATAGAGACCAATTTTTCTTTTTCTACCAGCTGTAGATATTCTCTTACAGGAGAATATCTACAGCTGGTAGAAAATGTATGTATATTTTAACATTAATAATGTTAAATGTTAAAATAATAATGTTAAAATATACATTATTCTTTGAGATTAAAAAGGTGTTCTATCAGGCAAATTGCACTGTACAGGAAAATTACCACAGGAAAAATGCTTAAAAAATAAACTAAAATAAAATAAAAGAACATTGGTATTTTGAGCAATATATCTTTCTATCAGCTTAAACACTGTTTGCATACATAAACAAAGTTGAAAACTAGCCCTAGAGTCAGAAACTGAAACCAGAATATATTTTTTTCAGCTTTTGCTCAAACCAACGAAACAAATACTGGGATCATTATCAGCATTATCTTCAGCAGAGCACGTAATGATAAACCAGTGGAGGAACATTTACTTAACATGATCAATGGAAAAATAATGTGAAATCTTTCCAACAATCTAAAGAGGGTCAAACGGGATTAGCTTACACTAAGAAACCCAAGTTCCTAGTCTCTAAATTAAATCTCACTGGACAGCATTACATCACTAAACCATCTACCATCAATCAACTTCCTAAAGCAGGTACCCAAACACACTTGCATCATCAGTCTAGACTACCCTTCTCCCAGATTACTGTCAGCCTGTGTAACTCTATGCATCCTCCAAACTCTTCCACTGACTGCACTCCATCTCCCCTTCTGTCACGTCTCAACTCCATCATTCTCCCTCATTAAGTGATGCGGGACGTGCTTGCCGTATCTATCTCCACAAGTCAAAGTTGATTCCTTCTTCCCACTCTTTCACATTAATTTGTATCCCCCACCTTGCAGCCCCTTCTCCCTCATCCTCTATCTCAGCATTTCCTATCAGTCTTCCTTCATTAGCACTGCTGGCTCAGTCACTGTGATCTTTCATTTTACTTTCCATTAGTCGTATCTTCTCCTTTAAATATGACCCACACTTTGTTATATTTGGTGATTATTTTCTAAGTAGTTATGCAAAACCTGAGTGTTTATGCATTACAAAAAAAGAGGCAAAGATTTGAGGAACAGAACAGTAGCTTGAGGTGACCACTAGACTGCAAATATGATTTGATTTGTCAGCTGCACTAAGCTGCAAAATGTATTTATTCTCAAACAGCTCTGGTAAAAAGTGTTCACTGCGGTAAAATGTTTGTACTGCACACCCCCCAACAATGCACTGCAGCTGCTAAAAAATTAAAACACATTACTTCCCCAACACCTGATTTTGCCAAGGCAAAAAGAAAGAAAGAGGTCAAGTTATTATTGCTTTATGTTTAATTCCACTATAAAGTAATAAAGCAGTCAATTTCAAGGCATTAAGGTAGGTTATTTACACTGGCAAAACTTATGCATTTATTTAAATTTAAATATAGAAAAAAGTAATGAGTACTGGGGGCTATCAATTATCTCTATAGTAGATAAATGAAGTAAACTACCTTTACAGACCATCAAGAAGGCCATCGACAGAGAGCCAGGGGTGTATTAGATATCTTTCGATTAATAAGAGTTTCAGACTCAAGACACGCAGCGTTGCTACTTCATGCATGATTAGAAACTTGCAGATCATAGATAAAAGAGAGTTCTGTAATCTGAAGGCAGTTTGTGTTAAAAAAAAAAAAACAGGCCATTAAAAAAATGAGTTGGGAATAAAACAGGGAATTGTAAAATCTTACTGCACCTTGAATGGACCCCTGCAGGCATCATAATGATAAGCAGTGGGCCTTTCAGTTTTCAGTAATTAGTAATGAAATGCTTTCAAATTTTAACTGTGAAAATAAAGACTTTCAAGAAATAAACCTAGACTTTGATAAAAAATATACCAATATTGTTCTGCATTATTTCAGCAGTATCCTCTTTATGCATTTACATTTCTGTTAATACTTTTCTGTACGCTAGTTTTCACTGTCATTGGTGAAGTCGACCAAGATACAAAGAGGTTGCCAAAACTATGTATTTAAAGAAAATAATGCAACATTAAACTCAGCAGTACTGGTTTAATTTTAACTTACATTGTTCACTCATTGCACACTGTATATAAAAAAATTTACTTAGCCACTTTGATATCATGAACTGCTTTCTGGTCTTTGGATCCAAAGGCTGAACTTTAGCACTTTAGCTGCCACCGTACTGTATTTTTTTAATTTTTAAGCCAGGAGTGACCAAGTGGTAGGTTATCAACTAATGCATTCATAAACTGTAGCGGTGTTACACAAACATACACACTAATTAGTCCTAAGTAACTGACTAACTGGATTGTCTGTACAACACAACCACATCCATATCCATATCATTTGTCAGATAATTCTATTAAAAATGTAAAAGGAGACAACAGCAACAAAATGGTCAAGCAGACAGCAGGCAGCTGCCTGTGTTGGCACAGCTGTCTATCAAAGCTAATTTAATTGAAAAATAGTCATATTGCCACTGAATCTGGTCAAAATTCCATGTGCTGCCCTTGGGTGGATGATGAAAGACTGATGATAAATGAACAAATCCCAGGATTAAAACGAACATGCATTATACAGTAGTGCAGCCTACCCTCGTGTCCTTGATGTTAACACTTCAACATACTCCTTTGTAGATCGTTGTCTTGGATAAATTCAAAACTGCAGGCTACAAGGTCTCACAGCTCACAATACAGAAGTTAAATAAATCTTCCACTGTCAAGTACCATTCAACATCTGGCTATTTATGTGCCATCTGTTCATGGACCAAATGAGTGTTGCAGCAAATGGGAGCTTGTTATGGCGATTGCTGAACACCTGCACAACTGAATGCAATCCAATTCAGTGGCCCTGGAATAAATGTGACATTCATAAAGCTTATTATGCTCAATTGTTATGGTTTGTGACAGAGGCTCAATTGTATGTTTTCTCTAGCTTCTTATTTTACTTCTAGTGTAAAATCTGCCAAATCTAACATGCGGATCCATCCGCTATGGCGTCCTTATGGGAAATAAGAGAGCCCCCAAAAGTGTGTACCTAGTAAGTAGTTCTACAACTATACTGAAGTAAAATACTTTTTTGTGTTCCATTGTTGGAGAGATTGTGATTTTGGTCAAATATTCAAAAGTCTGTTCTTGATTAAGAAACAGCAAAAAATAAAAAAAATCTAACCATAAAGATCATGTGATGTTAAAAACATATTCTGAAACATAATTTTAGCAGAATTTGAATGTTTATTGCAAAGATATTCATTTAAAAGTCTCATCTTATTAATTAACTGATTTCTTAAGAAACAAAGAAAAATATTTTGGCAATTGAACAATTGAGCACTTCATGGATTCAAAATGTTTTTGTCTGAGGTGCGCTTAGTATTAGTCCACACCTCCTGATCTTTGAATTCAGGTGTTTTTAGTCCCATTGCCATAAGTGTGTAAAATGAAGCACCTAGCCATGCAGTCTGCCTTTACAAACATTTGTGAAAGATGTTTAAAGAGCTCACAGAATTCTACCGTGGTTCTGTAACAGGATGCCACTGTTGCAACAAGTTAGTTTGTGAAATTCTTCCCTCATAGATATTCCATGATCAACTGCAGGTGGAATTATTAACTCTGCCAAGGAGGTTATGTTTTTGGTAGCATTTGCATTTGTGCATGCGTGTCATACTTCTCTCTGTAAACATGATAGCTCTAAAAGTTTTGGATGAATTCTGATAAAACTTTGTAGGGGTGTAGTGTGGGGTCATGTTAACAATCCATTGCATTTTGGCTTTTAGCCACCAAGGTCTTCAAGGTCAACTCAATGATTTATTGGTCCAACTTGACAAAAAGCCTAATAACTTAGAAACTATGATTCTTACAAGTGTGGTGTGTATAGTCAACATATAGAAAGTACCATATAAAGATTTAAAATATAATGTCACATTTGACCTCTGACCTCTCCTTCAAGGTCAATAGATTGATCTGAAGGTCAAAGTGATAATAATGCTATATAGAGCTATTTAAAACTATGTTTCTTACGGACATTGTTTTTACTGAAAACATATTGGTATACAGGGAATGATATATGAAGATTCTAAATATCATGTTACTTTGGACCTCTGACCTCTTCTTCAAGGTTAAATAAGGTCAAACTTTCATAAAATGTCTTTTATCTTTAAAACTATGCTTCAAATTCTGCTCCCTTTGTTTGTATTGGTAACATTTAGGAAATGATACAGGTATATGGGGATTCTAAATGTCACATTATAGTTTGCATCCAAATATCATGTCACATTTGACCCTAAAATGTGTTTTATCTTTAAAGAAAGTCAAGACAAAGAGAATGAGCTGCCTAATTAGTTAGAAATATACTGTAGTATAATATTATATAATAAGCTCAAGTTATTCATGTCCAGTTATTTACAAATCAATACCTAATGTCCATTACCTACTCCTACATAATGTTTGTGTAATCAAAGTAAACATCTGTCATGCTACCCTAAAGTAAATACTACCTAGAGAGTGAGCCACCTTGGAGATTTGCGCTCTCGGAGTGCTCCCTGTATTTAAAGTTTTCTCTCTCCATGTTACCAGGCTGTAGCTCTGTGAGTGTGTAATGGATGCAAAACTGTTTAAATCTTCATTTTGTTTACATCATCCTCCGCCTTATGTTAAAATCTCAAAGGTCAATATTTAAATTCCAGATAATTCTAATATTACAATAACTTGGGCCTCTGTGAAGTGTGTGCAGTTGATGCCATCTCTTTGTCTAAAATGAGGATAACAAAAACTCATGAGTTAATAATTATTCTGGACTGATGGATTGACCTTGTTTAAAAACAAAAACCACTATCTACATATACAGTAGGTTTTAGTATTGGAGTACATTCTTAATTTTGCATGGATATAATAACCTGAGATCTTTTACTGGCGCTCATGAGAGTTTCAGAGTGTCCCCCTGTAACCATGGTTACTCATTGTCATGCGTGCCTGTGTACACCATTTGAGAGGAGAAAAGAAGAGCGACCATCCTGCAGCCTGACATCACTCTGAGCAGCTGTGTGATTTCATGTTTACAACGTCACAATTCTTGGGTTATTTCTTGCTGTCACCCTGATGTTCTTAAAAACTTTGTTGAGTGAAGAATTTGTTTGTCGATTCGGCCCACATGAGAAAATGGACATGTGACAGAGTGTAAGAAGTGTATGAATCTGTGGCTCAGTGTTTCAGAGGTGGAAGCACTAACCTGTAACAGTAAACACTTTAGAAGCACTGAGACCCTCTGATTCACCGACCTGAGTTTGTATCTGAGGCAGTGACCATCTCATGCCCTGTGTCTGCTGCAGCAGCAAACAGGAGGCAGCTACTT
>VUQS01015045.1:5182-16800 GCA_015108495.1 Heterochromis multidens
TTTTTTTAATGAGTTATGAAACAAGTATAGGCCTTGCTATGTTTTTCATCTCACTCTGCTTGTCTCTGTGTGGCTAAAATCCTTATATGTAGTCATGGTAATAAGAAAGCACACCATCTTTCACTTCTAAGCCTTTTCATTTTGTTATATTAGGACATAATTAAAAATAATCTGGTCCTTGGCAGGTCTTAAAATTAGGTAAATAAAACCTCAGATGAACTATACACATATTACACTGTCATTATTTATTTTAAAAAAGGTAAACCAAAATGCAGAAGCAGTGTTTGAAAAACTAAGTGCACCCTTACTGCTTCCATAGGAATTAAGAGGATAAGTAGCAGCCAGGTGATGTTAATCAAATGCATTTGATTAAGAGGTGTTCTCCAGCACCTCTATAAAAGCAGACGTTTTGGCAGTTTGCAGGTCTGGGGCATTCAGCGGTTTGTTAACACAGTACCAACTAGGAAAGACATAACCAGTGATCTTAGAGAAGCAATTGTTGCTACTCATCAATCTTGGAAGGTTTATATAGCAATTTCCAAACAATTTGAAGTCCATCATTTTACAGTGAGAAAGCTCATTCTCAAGTGGAAAATGTTCAAGGCAGTTGCCAATCTTTCCAGGAGTGGACGTCCCAGCAAATTCACCCCAAGATCAGACCGTGCAATGCTCACAGAAACAGCAAAAAAAAAAACCCAAGAGCTACATCTCCGACTCTACAGGTCTCAGCTGTTAAATGTTAAAATTCATTAGGAAAAGACTGAACAAGTATGGCTTGTTTGGAAGTGCTGCCAGGAGAAAGCCTCTTCTCTCTAAAAAAAACATGGCATCACAGCTTAGGTTTGGAAAGTTGCATCTGAACAAACCAGAAGACTTCTGGAACAGAAGATGTTTGGCCATAAAGCACTGCAAGCACTGTGGTGGAGGGGTGATGATTTGGGCTTGCTCTGCAGCCACAGGACCTTTGCATCTTGCAAAGGTGCAAAGGTATACAAAGTATTCTAGAGTCAAATGTGAGGCCATCTGTCCAACAGCTAAAGCTTGCCCCAAATTGGGTAAACACAACATCACATGAACAACAACACGATATATTACACAATGATCCCAAACACATTCTGTTGCAAATCTACAACAGAATGGCTGAAAAAAGAACCAAGGTGTTGCAATGGCCCACTCAAAGTCCAGACCTCAACCTTATTGAAATGCTGTGGTGGGACCTTAAAAGAGCTGTGCATAAACAAATCTATGCAAATCTCAATGAATTGAAGCAATGTTGTAAAGAAGAGTGGGCCTTCATTCTTCCACAGTGATGTAAGAACCTGATAAAGTCATACAAAAAAAGATTACTTCAAGTTATTGCTGCTAAAAGTGGATCTACAGGATACTGAATCATGGGGTGTTAGGTTTCCACACACTGTTTCTGCATTTTGGTTTAGTTTTTGTTAAATAAATAAATAATTACATGTTGTAATATGTCATGTTTTGTGGTTCATCTGAGGTTGTATTTACCTAATTTTAAGACCTACTAAGGACCAGATAATTTTTTATTATATTCTAATATGTAGAACCTTAGAAGTGAGAGAAGTTGTACTTTGTACTTGTACTTGTATTTTTACCATGACTGTATCCCCAAGTTTTCATTTTGACTGTGACCTGTGACCTCCAGAGACAGGTGAGTGAAATGAGACTTTCTTTCTCGGGATGATTTGAGCATCTTTTGTCATAATTGGTGGGATTGTTGCATAGAAAAAAGCAATGTAATAACTAGTTTCCCCACTCTATTTATAAGTTGGTTAAAACATCCTTGTCATGCTTTGCAACCTAACCAAAATCCTGCAACAGAGCAGCAGACTTATTAACATGTGCAGGTGTAATTATTAACTTTTGCTGATCCAGTTTCAGGGTCATTCTATGGCACATTTTGGCTCCTTGGGAAAATTTCTCAGGCAACTGATTTACTAGAAGTGAGTCACTGGCTTCCCCTGTGTTAACAAATCGATTTTGGCCCATGCACGATGGAGCTGATTGTTTCATTTGAAGCAGGTGCAAATATCTGCCCAATATCCATCACCACTCAGTGACAGAAGATTTTACAGACCTTACATATTGACTGTAGCTGTATTTGCTGGTGGCAGTGAATGTATGTTCAGGTTTCTACAATGGCAAACCCACAGTGACTGGCTGGTAGGTGCCAGTGGATTTCCACTGTGATTCATGTCTGCTTAGGCACAGTAAGTCTACTGCCAACACACCTGACACATTACAGCTATGGATGCCCATTTGTGTGTGTCAGGATGGGACTGCTTCGTTTGTCTTTCAGTCACAGCGAAATGCCATTTTCAGGATCATTATATTATTTTACCCTTGGAATACACTGTATCTTTAGTGGTGACGTCATCATTTTCAAGCAGCAGGTGTATATGAAAATGCCAACCAGTAAAATAAACCATCACAAATATTGGAAAAGTTTATCGCTCCCATAAAGAAAATGGGCTTTCTTTCTGACATACCAGTGCTTTCAAATACCTTGTCTGCTGCAACATGACATCTCAACAGGAAATAATAAGATAAAGCCAAGGAAGAAAGATGATCTATTTATATCAGGCACATCAGCAGGTTTCTAGTGCAGGAAGTAATAATTTCAGCCAGTGTTAGTTCTCATGTTTGCACTAAAACTCTGCTTTCATGAGTATTTCTGTGTGTTTTTATGGTGGGGAAATTTTTCTTCTTTCCAGCAATGTGAACAAAAACATTCATTGTGCTTTCCACAATGACTAGTAATCTTTTTGTCTTTGTTGTTCTTTCATTTGCAGTACAGGAAAGGTTGTGTATTGTTTATATATTAGGCACAAGACATGACAATTACACAGGAATGCACTACTACTAATAATTATTATTCCTCTAAAACAGGCCAAAAGAAAAGGAAATGAAGTCAGGACTGTTTGAAATATTTAAATATAGACTACAGAAGTGACTAAAGCCAAATGGAAAAACAATTGAAAAGGAAGAGATAAAACAGCAAGAGCTGAGAAGTTGAACAACAGGTAATAATCACAATGAATGGAAAAAAAATTATGAGAATGCAGAAAACTGTGCAGAATAATGTACGTCACGGCTCTGTTTTTCCACAAAAACTTTCATCAGTTGTGTGGTCTTTGCTAATAGACCATATAAGACGTATTTCCAGCCACTGTCAAAAATAAAATAGAATAAAAATAATTGTATCCCAAAAAGTTGAATCTGTTCATCTGGACGTAGCGTTTTTTAGTGGGAGAAACGTTTCGTCACCTCCTGGTAACTTCTTCAGTCTTGTAATTAAAGCTGTAACCAGCGATGATTGGGCCCTCGCACTTACACACATTGAAGCGTGCTGCGAGTGGGTTGGTGGTCGGGCTTTCCTGCGTCTTTGTGTTTTACACCGTGGATTCTTACTATGCTGTTGCACAAAAAGTTCCTTATTGCTTCCGTTGCCCACTAGATGGCGTATGAAAACACACACTAATTAATTGTATACCAATTGTGGAACCACTAATGAAAATGTCATGTACAGCGGATGATGTTTATCGCTTACTTTGATTTCAGGTTGCCACTAGGTGGCGCTATGAGTGTGACCACATATTAGCACATAGACGTCTCCAGACTCTCATCAAACATGTGAAGTGAAGATTGGATAATGTACATTTTAAATAAAACAATCTCGTGCCCTGTGGCGAACGATCAAAATTCGAAGTGCCACCACAAACAAGCCTTTGATGAGAATTCAAAAGCTTTGCAATCTAGCATCATCGAGGTCTTTAGATTGAACTCACCAAAGATGATCATGTTAATCAGATTAAAACTTTAGGAGGAGTTTGTTATAGTACAAAACCAGAAAATAGTGAAGATACTGCCAAAATTGCATCTTAACTTCAAAATGGCTGGCTTCCTGTTGGGTTTAGGGTATGGCTCCAATAGGCTTTGTTGCATGTCTTGGAACAATACATGAGGCTACCGAATTTCAGACACATAGTTAAAACGTAGCACTGAGGCTGCTTCATTGAAATTTTGTGGGTGGTGCTATGGAGCCAGTTTGCCACACCCAATAATAAGACCCAAAAAACATGAAAGCCTTGATCATGTTAGAGGTGTGTGCCAAGTTTCATGAGTTTTAGGCTTTCCCTGCCCCTCAGCAACTTCCAATTTCATGACAAATCACCATGTGACCAGGGGGCAGCGTTAAATGAAAATTCATAATTTTTACACTAAAGTATCATCAAGGCCTGAAGTTTATTCAGACCACTTTTGAGATGGATGTGGTCAACCTGTGAGGAACAGTACATCACAGTATAAACATGATATTTCCCACTAGATGGCGCTCTATCTATTGATGACTATTGACATATAGATGTGTCCAGGTCGCGACTCTTATCAAAAATGTGAAGTTTGGGCCGGATTAGACAATGTGTATTTGAGTTACAGCAATTTTGTGCTTCATGGCAAAACAATGAAATTCGCCGTACCGCCAGGGTCACACCCGTTGACGAAAACTCACAGTTTTCACAATAAAGTAACAGCAACTCCTGAAGGCTTTCCTGACCAAATTTTACACGTTTCTGATCAACCGCTTTGAAACAGTACCTTAAAGTGTAAAACATGTTATTTCCTGTTGCCACTAGGTGGTGCTACAACTATCGTTAAATATTGCCATACACAAGTATTTGGGGGCGTACCCTCTTCAATCATGAGAAGCTTTGGGCAGATTGGACAATGTCTGTGTGAATTACAGCAAATTAAAATTTCATGGCGAATGATGGAAATTCACCCCGGCGCTTTGATGAAAACTCAAAAGCGTTGCAGTTTAACATCACCAAGACTGAGACTGAGCAAATACGAAGTTGATCCGATAAGATCCCTGGAAGGAGTTTATTAAAGTATAAGCTACTTTCGGCCAGTCCCTTGTCACAAGGGGTTGATTTGACAGAGCTTTACACCGGATGGCCTTGCTGATGCAACCCCAAAGGGGATTTGTGTCTCTGGCTGGAATCAAACCAGCGACCTTTCTCTTGCCAAGCGAATGTGTAAACCACTAATACCTGGAAGTTTAAAAAATGGCGCCAAAATTTCATTTTAAATTCAAAATGGCGGACTTCCTCTTGGGTTTGGGTCAAAGGTCCCCTGGACTTTTAATGTATATCTTGGGTACCAAATTTCATACACGTGGCTCAAACTATGTGTCAGTAGTACTTAAAATTTAAAATTTTGCAGATGGCGCTATAGAGCTATTTTTGCACCACCAATGTGCGAAACCCATAAAATACGAAACTTTTCACCAGAACTGACGCGTGGGCAAAATTTCATGGGTTTTCGAGCATGTTTAGGCCTTCAATAAGACGGTTAATTTGCCTGAATAATAATAACAATAATAATAATAGTTATTAGTATTACTGTTATACAATAGGACCTTCGCACTGTCGGTGCTACATACACCAGTGAATGTCCAACTCGCAGCCAAACTTTGTATTTGACGCCATCTGGCGGTCAGGATGTATAAGGTCAGTGCTTTGAATAAACAGCATGCTTTATCATACATTAAACTGTACAAACTAGAAAACCAAAACCCATACCAGGAAAAGCACAGGTGTATTAATAACACATGCATTCCTGTCAGGAGAGGTCCTGTGTGCAGGTTCACTGCACCTGAGCCATCATCGGTTACACCCGTGCTTTGCCCTCTCTGATGAGTCTGTTACTGTCTGCTGTGGAGGTCTCTAGATGTTAATCATTTTGAAGCAGTTTTAGAAAATAAAGCGCATCAGTTCCGATGTTAATTTATTTCTTATGTTAATGTACCACCATGGAAACCACTTTAAAACTCACTGAGTGCTGCGACGCTCAGGTTTAACCCAATGAAAGCGAACATAGCGCAACAGAAAGCATACTGGTTCCAGTAAACGACATTTCCCAGAATGCACCGCGGCTTCTGGTGACGTCTACGTTACGATGTGGTGAAGCTGTTATTTACGTCCCGATGTTACGAACTTGCTGAGCTGTAGCGGCTGTTACACCTGAGTTAAGGGGGCGTCCCTGGTTTGTTGTCCTCCGGAGTTACTGCCAGACTGAGGGTTTTACCCCTCGCTTCGTTTTCGGTGAGTTTATCGCTATGCTATCGTCTGTTCCCACCAGGCTATTTGCGCGAAGGTCGCGCAGCCTGTCACCGTGCAGTCGCGTGCTTCAGACCAGCGCCAGCGGTGCCGCGTGCCAGGGTAACCGCGAGACTCCAGCGGAGGCCAACCGTAACCCCATCGTATCCACCTCCCGGGTCTCCAGGAGGGGGATTTTGGCTGAGGAGACCGCTGGAAGCAGTGTGAAGCCATCGATGCAGTACCACCACCTCGCCCCTAGATGGCTGTCCAACCTGGAGAATCGCCGCAGCTCCTGGGCGGCCCTGGCCAGCAGAGGTCGTAATAATAACCAGTACTGGGAGGAGAGCGGCGGTGGTGAGGGCCGGGGAACAGGTGGAGGACCCATGCGAGCAGGAGTGGCCTCTGCCGGTGTGCTCTCTGCTGCGGCCGTGGCCTTCTGTCTGAAGAAAGACTCTGATAACAAAGGTAAGTTTAGTCAGTTGTATTGTCTGGAATCACATCATTAAAATCTTACTGTTAAACACTGGCTGGTATTTTTTTATTTTTTTTTGAATATAGTAAAGATAAATACTACTGCTGGTTCGTAGAGTTAGTTTTAAACTCAGGTTGGTTTATGCAGTAACATTTTTATTTCCAGTTTTTTCTTAGTAGTGTTAATGTTTTCTGTGTCTGCTTTTACACTAACCAGGTGATGCTCTTCTGGAGGCAGCAAGGACCAATAATGCTCAGGATGTGGTCAGGTAATACCCCTACATAAACAGTTTAAATGAACAAATATTTACTTGTCTTCTCTTGTCTTGAGTCCAAAAGTATGGAAATGTGTTTATATGTGTTTACTTCAGGAATTTCACACACCTGTAAACACTAGAATGATGATTCATGGAAGCAGTGTAGTTGGAGTAATCCTTTTATTGAAGGTTTGAAGAACCACTTTCTGTTATGATGACTTTGAGCTGTGTACATTAAACATAAATGGCTACTGTTCAAACACAGTGCTGTGCAAAAGTCTTGAGCCACACCTCATTTCTTTATATTTTGTTAGGAAAATGGGAAATCCGTGCAGCAATTTATTTAAAGGTGCAAACATGGAATTACAGTATATAATGAAAAAAAAAACTGAGTTTTTTTATAATTCTAACAAGCTGGAAAGTCAATATTTGGTATGACCACCTTTATTCTTCAACACAGCCTGAACTTTCTTAGGCAGCTTTCTTTAAGTAGTCTTCAGGAATAGTTCTTCAGGCTTCTTAAAGGACATTTAAAGCTCTTCTTTGGATGTTGGCTGCCTTTTGTTCTGTTCTCTGTCAACATGATCCCACACTGCTTCAATAATGTTGAGGTCCAGGCTCTGTTTCTCTATCCAGGTTTGCTTTTACTGCATTGGCAGTGTGTTTGGGATCGTTGTCATGCTGAAAAATGAAGCCGTTGCCCATCAGATGCTTTCCAGATGGCATTGTATGGTGGATCAAAATCTGATGGTACTTTTCTTTGTTCATAATTCCATCAATTTTAACAAGATCTCCAACACCACTGACTGACATGCAGCCACAAACCATGACAGAGCCTCCACTGTGTTTTACAGATGGCTGTAGACACTCACTGTTGTGCCTCTCTCCTGACCTCATCCATACATATTGATGGCGATTTGAACCAAAAATTTCAAATTTAGTTCATCACTCCTTATGACCTGTTGCCACTGATTTTCAGTCCAGTTCTTGTGTAGTTTGGCATACCTCAGCCTTTTCTCCCTGTTTCCCTTCATTAAAAATGGCTTCTTGATGAGGCTTCAGTGAACAGTAGATGGATCAACTGAAGGTTCTGTGTCAGGTCTTTGCTGGATTTTTTCCTATTTCTTAAGGACATGACTTTCAGATACTGTTCATCTGCTGTAAATAGTTTTTTAGGCCTGCCACTACTTCTTCTGTCCTTTATTTGTCCAGTTTCCTCAGATTTTGTTTGAGGACACACTGCACACCATGCTGAGATATGCCAGGTTTTCAGCTAAGATCTTTGGGAATCACCTTGTATAACTTTTGGACAGTACTGTATGCTGGGAACCTTTGAATCTAAATCTTTGGTGCTTCAGTTAGACTTGATGAATAATGCTTGACTTAAATTTAGTGGAAAAGAAGGAGTAACAACTTAATTGAACTTGTTCTTGTTAGAAATATTTAGATGCAGTATCTCTACTTATTTCTGAATTCTAGAAATACTGAGGGCTGTGCAATCTATATATGCGTGAAATGCATATTTTTCTACAGAGTGCAGCATTTCTATTTCAAAGAACTTATTTAATTCGTGGTTTTTAGCAGTTCATTTTATATACTAACATTTTTTAAATTAAACTAATAAGCAGTTTAGAACTCTAATACATAATCTCAGAGCTTTAATTAACATTATTTATTCAGTTAAGTGACATTTCTTGAAGTTGTTTGCACACCTGTATTAACATTTGTGTTTGGTAGCCAGAATTTGTTAATGAAATAAAGATTTTTATGATAAGAGTTTTCCTGCTTTTACATTGGTTGTATCAGCCTACATATGAGCTGAATTTAGCTATTTTTAATCCATATTTAAGACCCCCATGGGGTCCTCTGGATGATGGAATCTGCTTTCTACTGTTATTACCTTTTTACTTCACAACAAAAGCCTCATGTTTATGTAAGTATTTATTAATCAGTTATTATTAACAACTTTAAAACTGTTAGCATTTATGAATTGATTTATTTTAACAATTTCAAAATAAAAATGCCAAAGTATTTTATTTTTAATTTATTATAATTTAAGCACAGCTTTTAATGGGCTTCTTAGTCGGTTCATTTAAACAGACAGTTGCACTGCTTTACATTCTTGAATTTTAGACACGAAAATATAAGAGAATATATATTAATTGAATGTACTAATAATGTCTTCAGACTAAAAGAGGTTTATAGAATAAACTCCAAGCCAAGTCACTACAATTCATGAATTGAATAAATGATTTTAAACAGAAATGATGGACTCGGACACACAAATATGGGTGTCTCATCAACGACCTGTATATAAAACATTACCAAGATACTCACGACAGAGATGTTGTTTAGCATTTTATTGTATGCAGTTGTGTAAATTATTTTTTTTCTTTGAATGTGCTAAACTAATTGTCATAAGCTATTTATTCACCATATTTATTGCTATTTTTTGGCCTTAGACCACATTCGCTGCCACTAATTTTAATACTGTAGACATGTTTTACTTTATTTTGGTAATACCAACCTGGACTATATATTTACCTGAATATATGTGAACAAAGAAACCACGGCTGGTTCCCTCCAGAGTGGTCTCTGCTGTATAAAAATATGACCTGAAATGAGCTCTGGTTTGCTCATGTGCACAGGGCAGTTTCCAGAACATCCAAGGTCATCTCCTGTTATGAAAGCCCACCTGTAGTTGTTGTCCCATCAGTAGCCAGCAGGTGGAAGAAGAAGTCCACCTCTGCTTGTGACAGTCTGCCTGTGGAGGAGATGTTTGCTGTGTGGATGTTAGGCACAGGGTGCTTTTCTTCACGCTAACTTATCCTCTTTCCTGCCATGACCCGGACATCATTCAAACTCCACCATCATGGGACACAAACAAGGAGAAGGAAACACAGATGTATCCTATGTAAAAGTCTCATTCAGTGTCACCACATAACTCCACATGTGGCACACAGCTTGACGTTACATAAAACCAGGAATTCCTCATTTGGCAGCTTCATCTCCTCCTTCCTCGTGTATCTTATCGCATTTCTCTCTCTCACGTCTTCACTGGCACATCATAGGACACTAGTGAGGGGAAACAGGGAGGCAAGTTACTGTAATTAAAGCACCCTCGGACACTTAGGACTCCATCCCACCAGTGTGATTTTAGGCTCTTTAAGAACATGTTTCTCTGAAATTGCTTTACCTTAAACAAAATATCAGAATAATGTAAACACTCGCTCTGAGCTTGATCCTAAACCTAGTCCCGACAATGTCCTGCACACTCAGGGTCAGGTAACGGAAATGGGTATGCTACACGAAAGGAGGTGTATGTATGAGAGCCACATCTCTGTAATGGCTTGGTCCCATCTGTCTTAGTGATGATGTTACATTAAAAAGCTACAGAAAGGAGTATACACACTTCATAGTCAGATGGATGCACCTGAACGTTGCTGTGGGAATCTCATCTACAAGATATAAGAAACTATCAACTTCTTAGTGTTTACCTTTTAGATACTATTACTGTTCAGGAAGATGTTAGTTGTGCTACGCGTCGCTGGGAAGTTGTCATACTATTGTGTCGATGTGTGTTAATTATATGAAACGGGCTAAATCATGTGCTTCGGATGTTGTTGAGTGTTGGTATCCAGCTCCATGTACTTGAGTGCGTGCATACACGTGTGTATCGATGCGTGTCCCCATCTGCAGGCTTGGGTTACCTGTGCACATGTGGCAGATGGCGAAGGTGAGAGTGCAGCGAGACGACCAGTTAGCAGGTCACAGATGTGTTAAGTGCTTTGGTTGAGTCTATAGAAGTGGTAGAGTGTCGGGGTGTGTCTGCTGAGAGGCAGCTGGGAAATAAGAGCGCTCCTTTTCACAGAATGGATGGTTGTACAACTGTGTTGAGAACTTGGTCGCGTTAGGGATGATAGCATGTTTAAAATAATGCTTTCTTTTGTTGTTTAGTCCCCCTCGTCTGCAGGAAACAAAGAAATGTTTTTGTTATTGAAAATTAACTAAACTGTTGTTGTCTTTCAGCTCATTTGTCACACTATATTTTAACATTTAGCTCAAAGTTGGTGGCATAACAGATAAAAAAACAGCTACTCACCTTATTTTCTGATATTAGCAGTCGGTGACACCGATGTTCAGCCCATATATTTATGCATCCTTAGTTGGCATCAAAGACTGCATGTGACGCTAAAGTGCTACCATGTAGTGTTATAAAAAACAGTGTCAAGATGGGAATCTGATATTCATATTTTGTGCTAATATTCAGTATTTTCCTTTGTTGTAATATAAATGATGTTAGGACACTATAGAGGTAGGCGTGCAGTGCAGCTCGATCTGAGCTCGGTGGTTTGACTATTGTGGTTAAACATGGTTAAAATATTTTACACTTTTAAAGCGAGCAGTAGAAAGTGTTTGTCAGTCACCCGTTCACACACAAGCACACTCACACACCAGTGTTGGCAGATATATGCAACGCACTGGCCTGCTACTGGGAGAAGCCTGGGCTTAAGTTGGCAGGACTCTGATGGTAGGTGTGAAGCAGACACCCAGCCCTACTTCGAAACTAAAATAGCAGAAAAGCTCGAGAAAGCTTAAAGAAATTATCTTTGGTTGGCAAACCTGTAGTAAGGTGTCCTTTATTTTCTCTGATGTATTGGTGTCAGGGAATGTTGCAGTAATATTCGAGTTTATCTGAGTTCAGATTTGGCTGTTGCAGTGGTCAAAAACTTAAAATGTACTTAAAAGTAAGCTAAAATATTTGTCA
>VUQS01015045.1:16820-34319 GCA_015108495.1 Heterochromis multidens
TAATTTTTAAAAAAAAAAAAAAAAAAAAAAAAAAAAATTATTAAAATTTAAAAAAAAAAAAAAAAAAAAAAAAAAAACAGCAGCTCTGTAAACTTCTGTCAGATAGTCAGATAATCCACATCGCTTTTCCATCCATTCCTGCCATGTAGTTTTTCTCATATCAATTTTTTTTCTTTTACTTAATCTTAAAGTAGAAGGAGCTGTTCAGTTTGTCTGAATTTAAAAGAGTAAAAGAAGAAGTTCAGATGCAGCTCTTATGCCTTACCCTGATTGTGCATGCAGAGCAGGCAGTGAAAACAGAGACTGAGAGCATCAGTGCCGAGGGCAGACTAGACTGAGGCCACTGTGTTGACTGTAAACAGGTGCACTGTCTGTCTGCTGAGCACTAGAGACGACCGACGGGTTCCTTACACACACTCATAAGGACTGTGCCACTCCACTGCCTGATCTTATACCCTCGGGCAGATAAACTCAACACACACCTGCTTTAACGTGCAGATATATTAACTGGTGAAGAAGACTTTAGATAAAGACAAGGACAACATGTGCTGGATTTATTCTGGTGTGTCTAAAACAAAGACTCAGTGCTTACGCCAGCAGGCCTCCCATATTTCTTGTTTTTAGATTTCATTTTCATTTGCATAATTTCCCCTAGGTGTGTATTACTTAATCTTCCTTCTTCTGTTCTTACGGCATGGTACGTGTTTAAAAAAAACAAAGCACTACAGTATTGATTGCACTATGTAGAGCCTCCACTACAGGCCGATAACAGTGACACTGAAGTAAAACTAAAACCACTTTTTGTTTCTTGTTCCCATCAGGCTGGTAAAAGAGGGGGTGGATCCAAATCACCGTCACCGTCTCGGCTGGACCGCTCTCATGGTGGCTGCTATGAATCGACAGCACAGGTCTGTGTGCTTCTTCTCCACTGAACGAATCATGTTTTAAACTCCTGAGGCATTACATATGCAGCAGGTTTGGTATCACGCAGCTGCTGCATTAGTTAGAGTGTGAGCATATGTCATCCTCATCCCTGCTCTAGTTGTTACAGTACGTCATCAGAAGTGCAAAGTGCAGCTTTCAGACTGACAGACGGTCTTTACCCGTTCCCCCATTTCTCTCTACGATAAATTAAATTAGCCTCCTGGCCCCCAGAACACACAGAATACAGAGAGGGGCCGAGGTTAAGGCCGGGCCAAATCCAATTTACAGGCCTTTTTTTTTTTTTTTTAATCTTTTTTCTTCCCCCTCTCTCTACGCGGTCTGTGTGGTCACTTTTTTGTTAAAGGGCCTCAAGAGCGAGAAGCATTATGTGAAATCTGAATATTAAAATGGTTTCAGATGAGCTTACTTTCAGTCTATTGTTGCTACTTTTTTCGAGTTTGAATTCACGTTGCAAAAAATAAGAACCTCACGAATAAGTCTGTGATCACAACAATGTTGGAGCTTGTAATTTGTGGCAACTTTCAATTTGAGATTGATTTCTTTTTCCTTTATATTAGCATGTTAGCTTATTAATCTTGAAGCAATTTATTGATCACAAGAGCGACAGAAAAGTAATTTGGCAGCAGTAAATTGAGGGCAGTATAATTGTTTTATCCTGATTGTCTTCTTTTTATAATCTTTGGAAGCCAAAACGATAATTGAAATTAAAATTTGATGAATCACTCAGACCTAATCAGAGATGAACACGGTCACATGATCCTTTAGCCGCGTCTTTAAGATCATGTATGCTGAGCGATCGTATTGATGTACGTCTCGTTTTTTGCATACAGATGTGATTGTATGTGTGTTTGTGTCTTTACCCGCTGTCTCTGTGTGTGTCACTCCTCTGTCTTTGTGTGTGTGTATGTGTTATGAGTGCTATAACTCAGCCAGACAGTGACACTCCTCTGTGTTTAATCCCGTCTTCCAACCCCCCAGTGAGCAGTCACTGCTGCAAGGAAGACAGAACATCAGTTCACACACATCAGTCACAAACACACACGTCCGCTCGCACGAACACGCACACACACGTGAGGAGACCGGGGGAGTTCATACCAAATATCTTACAGGCCAACTGCCTATTACTCAGCCACACACAACTTTATTTGCAGCCGTTAAGTGAAAACACAGGGAACATCACTCATGAACACGGTCTAGCCTGTAGCGAGAATGTCACCGTGGCTCTCGCTGTTGAATTATTCTGCCCCTCTCTCTCTCTCTCTCTCTCTGTGTTTATATTTTCCTGGACCAAAAGTGATAATTGTGTTTCAAGAAGACATTTCAGTGGGAGCTGTTTCTAGATGTAGTGTCCACCAGGCAGGTCAAGGCGCGGCTGTGTGAGGGGAATCCGGGGTGGAGTAGAGGGGTGTGTGTGTAAGAATTAAGGGTGAGACATTTGTGGTGGTGGTGGTCGTGGAGGGGGCGTGTGTTTGCTTAGCTTTGATGTAGGGCTAAATCAGGGAGGCGCAGGGCCTGGCTCTCTGTTTGCACTCTTTAACGCACAATACCCATCTCCATCTCTCTTTCTCTCCCTCCATCCCTCCCTCACTGCATTCACGTGCACAATGAGCGCTCAGCCAAGTATAACGCCTGTTGACCATTCCGACCTGTTGGCCGAGTGACTCTATGGGAGGGAGGGCGACAAACGAGGGGAAGCACGGGGCGTTGGAACGGGAGAGAATAACTAGCAGGGGAGAGAGGGCATTTAAGTGGGATTATAGATTTGGGATCAGGATTAGCTGGACTAGCCAGCTCCTGGTGAAATATAATCATTTGGTCAGGATATAGTGTGATCGTAATGGTAGGTATATGGGGTTCATTATTCATTATTAAGTTCTCCTTACACTATAACTATATATGACAGTAGTCACAAATACTGTCATTATATAGTATTATAATATAATAAATAGCACCTTTGAGGGTATTCTGCTCTACCATATCAATACATTTTCATGTTATTATTTTCCACATGTGTACATTGCTGAGGTTTTTCTCTTTTTTAAAAGGAAAATACAGTGCTGGAAATAAGAGATTACCATCTCCTTTTCTAATATGACAGAGATAAAGCAACTGAGAAATGATTAAGTGTTAAGACCTGAACCCCCCTCTTTGCATAGCTATGTTATCAGAGATAAAGTGGAAAAAGTAAGAGTTTTAAGTGGTTTAAAGTGAATAATAAGGCTTGGTAAATGCTTTAGATACCAGCCTCTGGCAAGTTCTACTTATAGAATACAACAACAATTATGAAATCTACTGTTTCATGACTGTACAATTATATTGTAAAGAATCAGGCACGTAAAAAAATAAAATGAGGTGCAGTGAACCTCCCTTCCTGGCATCTCTCTGACCCCAGGTGTACACCAGGTGAGGTGGGGTCAAGTGAGGTCCAATGTCTGGGCCAGGTGGTCACAGACATGGATGGTCAGTTTGGCTCAGGTGTCTATTATCGCACAACGGAGGTGGAAGTGTCTGCTTCCTGTCTTCCCTCCAGGGCTGGATTGGAAACTAACACCAGTCCTCGGCAGAGACACCGATCACCTGCTGGTAAAGCAAGGCTGCAAGGATAAATCTGCCAGCTTTAGCATGTTGCATAGTGAGTAATAAAAAAGCAAAATGGTGTAGCGGGGGAGATCGTGCCATAACTGGAGATTTAAGATACAGTTGAAGTGTCAAAGTTTCAGAGCAAGATGCTGACACCCTGTGAGCTTAATGAGCAGGAAGTTAATCATTAGGTCAAGTATCTCTGTTCAAGTGGATAATAAAAACAGAAGTTTAGCCACCAAGTAGATGAATTATCTGTATCTCTGGACCTGAGAAGAACACAAACAATAAAAAATAAGAATGTTTCAAGTCAATAATATGCTGCCTGTATCAGATAGTTCAGTGATGCATGAAGGGGGGCGTAAAGGGCGTAAAGTTTGGGGGCGGAAAACATTTTGCTTGACCATTCGATTTAAAATAATCTTGTAATTTGTAGATATTATTTTTGCTTCTGTACAGATTAGACTGTATCAGGAAGTCTGTAAACTTTTTGTCCAATCCTGTTAAAAAAAAGGAGCATAACCTAATTAACCTTAATTACTGCAACTACCTCTGGATGCCTTCAGTTAGCCTTCAAATTATTGTTGCAACTCTCCTCCCAAATAAAGTTAGCCACTTGATCATCAGTTGATTAGTAAAACTATAAACTGTTTTCAAAAGCTCATTAGTTTTAGTACCACCCTGTGTAATTAAATCTCCCTTTCTTTCATCTTTTTAGCTACTCTTCCTCCTTTCATCCACTCCTCCTCCTCTTCTCCTTCTCTTCTTTGGAGTTTTCCCATTCCTTCACACAGTCCTGCCCAGCCTCGTGTGACCAACCTCAGTTTGAGTTTGTGTGTTTCTGTACGCGTCTTATGTGCATTGATGTGTTTGTAGAAGTGCTTGCAAGGGTGAAGGGGAAGCCCTCTGTGGGTCATGCCTCCCCCCCTTGCTCCCAACCACAGTGATACAGTAACAAAAGGGGACCCCACCGATTGTCCTTTATACCCCCTTCAGCAAGGTCAGACACAAAGACCTGGCCAGAATGTTCTCAGCCTTGCTCTCCCACAGGAATGCACAAAAACTACAGCAGTATGATCATTTTAAATGGGGATGATGAGCAAATAGACTTTTAAGCTTCCATTTGTAACTAAAATGTTTGTAAATTAGTCACAAACTATTTTAATAATCCATCTTTTAAGCTAAAATGCTGAATATTTGCATGCCTTCTCAAATGTGAAAATGTTCTCTTTTTACTTATTCCCAATAGTGGGTTAAGTAAGCCTGCTGGTCAGATAAATATAGTGATTTGTATGCATCATCTTTGGGCTCTGGAAAACTGCAAGGGGCAGTTTTCATGTGCTTTATTGCAGTATTTTGTCAGAGATGCAGCTTTTTATATTTTAATCAATATTTGTTTCTAAATTTCAGTTTAATTATCATTTTTTTTTAAAAAACAGTGCTTTTTTTTTTTTTATTGCAGAAACAATACCACAAATAAACAAGCTGTTTAATTTCAACTGATCTTATATCAAAGTTGACTTGATGAAGATGCTTCATAATTTTTGAGTTCATTTCACCTGTCTTTTCTCATTTTAAGAGCACAGGTTCTTTTAGCAGGGCTTCAGCCTGTTACATGGTCAGCTCCACCTCATCCTCCTATGAATGGTCATTTTACTCTATTTAAGCCCTTTCAGGCCACTGCCACAGCCATTTAGCTGCAAACGATCCATCTCTCCCTCCCAGGCTGCATTACGTGGTCACAGGTTTAATGGCAGTAGCAGCGTACCAGCAGGGTTCATGTTTCGGCCACTGCCTCTGTCTCTTTCTCTCTGTGTTCACCGACTAGCTGGCTAGTTTTTGTGTGTTTGTGTGTACTTTTGTACACATCTGTGTCTCATTGTCAAAGCCACTGCTTGCCTTCACAGTTGTGTAAGTGGGTGTTCATGTGGCAGTGTGTCCTGCAGACAGAGAGACCTGAAACATCTGATGGGTCACAGTGAGTGGTGTTGCCGAGGTACTCCTGTTTGTTCTATAAGGCGGTACGCTCCAATGAAGGACTACACACGAACACCCATTCCGCCACACAGGCCCCCCAATGGTGACGGAAATGGGCCCGACCCCTGCCCCTTCAGTGTGCATATATGTACATGTTACGAGGCCGACAAATTTGTAATGAAGGCAAGAAAGAAGGAAGTGGCCAGTGGGGTGTATCCACCATAACGAGACAGAATAGAGGGAAGTGAATCAGGTGAAAGTGTCACGGTCAGTTGAGGAATTGAATATTTGCTCATGTTTGTTTTTGAACTGTGAGAGTGCAAGAAACTTTGTGAAAAGGTCAAGGTTATATTTGGTGATGCGAAGAAGGCAGGGCTCTGTTCATGTGTAACAAAACGTTTATTTAACAGAAATGGTGGTCAATTGAAGCCTGTGTTAGGCAAGCGTTGCACCTATGGCAGCTGATAAAATGTGTTTACGGTCTTTTTAATATGTCAGGGTTTATATACATGCCGCTGCTGATTCAGAAACGCTTTGGACAGATCCAATAAGAGAAAATGTAAAAGCTGCTGTACAGCATTAAACACCGCCGAAGGAAACACTTCGTTGAGCAAGGAAACACAAGTCTCTGTTCCACACCCATTGTGTGTGTGTTCCTCCTGTGATGCCTCCTTATGAGTCTATATGTGCTGTTGCAGATTTGGCTCCACATGTTTTTAGCAAGCAGTAAGTCCTAATTAAGGTTGAGCAATTTGACTGCATGCACAGTGAGATGAAGTGCTTTATACACAATTTATATTGAGGTAGCTGCCTCTTTAATACCAATGAGTGTATTAGACCAACGTGGGCATTTCTGTTAATGAGGATTTTTCTTCTCCTTCTCCTTCTCCTTCTCCTTCTCCTTCCCTCCTTCTCCTTCTCCTTCCCCTCTCCTCCTCCTCCTCCTCCTCCATGTTCCTTTTCCTCTTCTTCTACTCCTCCTCCTTTTTCTTCTCCTCCTCCTGTACTGCCTCCTTCTTCTCTTCTTTTTTCTCATCCACCTTCTTCTTCTCTTCCTCTGCCTTCTTCTCCTTCTCCTCCTCCTCCTTCCTCCTCCTCCCTTTACGGCTTGCCACAGCAGATTGTCTGCCTCCATCTCACCCTGTCCCTTGCATCCTCTTATGTCACACGTACCATCTTCTACATCCTCTTCACTGCATCCATGAACCTCCTCTTTTCCTCCTCCCTGACAGCTTTATCTTCAACCTTTTATAGATACCAAATATATAAATTACAAATGAATTTGCAAAGTCACAACATGTGACAACAATAAAAAATTGTGACACATGATTTTATTCACATCACTGACCCCTAGACTTGATCTTAAATTAGCCACCACCTGCTTTGCTACCAGTTTGTCCCAGGTTATCCCTATGAAAAAAAGAAAAATCAATAAAAACTATAAAACTGTTGATCAGACATCTGAACCTGAAACTGCATTATTACTCTTTGTAATAATGCAGTTTCAGGTTCAGAAAGAGAGAGCGAGAGACTTCCCAAATACAGAGAAACCTATTTTAAAATGTGTGTCATCCTCCTAATGTGAAAATAATTATATGGACTAAAACCAGCTGAGAAAAACTGGCATGCAGTTTTCAAACTGGCATCTATTGTGTGAACACCGAAATATTACGGCATTAAAGCTCATCTGTGTGCATATCTGCATTTATTTAATACATGGTTCTGGGTGTGAGTCGGACATGCTTTTAAATGTCTTTCTCTCTTTTGTTGCTTTTCAGCGTGGTGAAGGTCCTGCTCGAAGCCGGTGTCGACCTAAATGCCGGTGATCACTTCAACAATGTTTACGACACATCACGGGAGAAAGGCATCCACTCACTGGAAGGTGAGGGGAGGTGTAAAACAGAGACCGGAGTTGTTATATTACACATATGAACCCAAAGTGTGTAAACAAAGTATTATGAGAATAATTTGCATAAGAAATTTGCATTTATGTACATGTTTGATTCTTTGCGTATTATTTGTTTTATTTGTTCTCTGACAAGTGGTGTTTTTTAAAAAAAAAATTATTTGCTTTTCTTCTGAGCTGTACAGTCACACAGGCATGATGGCAGAGGCATATGCACGCACACACACACACACACACACACTCTTTACCCCCACCCCTCCAGTCTGTGTTGGGTTTCTGCAGACATATTTATATGGGATATGTATATTGCAGACATTTATATGGCTGTCAGGTTTGGGTCCACGTGGGGCCGGCGTAGCGTGGGGAAGCGTTTCCCAGACGCACACTGATGGATGGGCTAGGGGGGCCTGTGCGACGCTTTATTGGGTTAGCTATGATTATCCCGCCTTGTCTCTCACACACACACACCACACACACACACTGCAGAGACACACTGTCAGAGAGCTAGAGAAAAAGAGTGGGATGGATAGAGGGAGGGAAAGACTGATGAAGCAAGGAAGAAGGAAAAGAGGGATGCACTGAAAAAAGATGGTTGGAGATGGAGGAGAAGGAAGAAGATGCGGATGTTTGAGGGAGTGATGGAGAGAGGGAGGGATTGAAGGAAATGGGTGGGATGATGAGGGAGGGAGAGGAAGTCAGGAAATGGATGAGACAAAGTTACTGGGATAGAGAGTGGGGAGGGAGAAAGAGGGTGCAAGCGATGAAAGGAATTGATGGACACCGAGGAGGAGAGGAAGGAGGCGGAAAAAATAAAAATGGATGATGAAGGAGTGGCACGAGATGAGTGCTGTTATGAAAAAGAAGTAAGGAGAGAATGATAGAGTATCTCCATTATTAGTAAGGAGCAAAGCAAGAGAGACCCTAAAACGCAACTCGCATTATTGCTATCGTGTCGGACAGTTAAGCTTAAATCTGCTCAAATGAACAACTCTTCCAAAGCTGGAAACAAGAAAGATAATTTTGTAAAAGCAATGTTGTCTTCGTCACACTTTCTGGAGTCTTACAGTTGTCTGTGGATAGATTATAGGAAGCTCCCCCAGATTTAGATGTTTAAAGTCAAAGTAGTTTGTTATTCATTGTAATATCTTTTTCAGGTCCAGGGAGTATACAGTTTTCAGATTCATGTAATAACTATCCTATTTGCAGCTTTGAGGAATTAGTGCATTTCCTCAAATTCCTGTTAACTGCATATTCAGTCAGACTTCTTTTTTTTTTTTTTACTGTAATATTGGTGTAGGGAAGTATTTAAAATTAAAATTTAGCGGCAATCTCACAAATGAATGATGTTCCCAGCAGGCTTTTTGGTTTTGTTTTATTTTATTTATTTTGGGAGCCAACCTGTGCATGTTCTGCAGAGTTTGCGGTTCTAATCTTTCTTTCTCCTCCTCCTCTCTGTCCCCTCTCTGCAGTCCTGGTGTCCAGAGAGGACGAGTTCAGCAGCAGGCTCAGCAGCAGGGCTGGTTTTCGTGGTTGCACAGCGCTTCACTACGCCACACTGGCTGATGACCCACACACTGTCCGCATGTTGCTTGAGGCTGGTACGTTACCGCTCCCGAATCGTTAAAACCATCCCGTTACAGCCCACCTTTGAGTCCACGGGGGACCTTAGAGAGTGTCGATGTTAGAGAAGTAAAGGTGATGACAGATGCAGCAGCCTGCACATATTTTGCATTGCTGCTGTGCAAGTTGTTGCCTTACAGGTGCAATTTTTAGTAGTGAATATCCTTGGTATTATTAAAATCCAATAACTGCCAAGCTGTGTGCCTGTCTCCACCTTCATTTTATATACAGTCCTCAATCCTGTGCACCTACTGTACAGTGGGCGGTGGATTTTAGTAGCTCATGCTTAGGCGAACTAAGTCTTCCTGTCCTGAGGTTAAACTGCAAAATGCAGCTGTCACCTAAACTCTGTCAGTCTCAGCCAAAAAAGTGACAGATCTCAGTTACAGTGTCCACTGGAGGGAGAAGTCTTCACAGTTTAACAGCATGTCTTTATGAGTTGTTTGATCTCAGTTTGACAGTTTACTTGTTTCTTACTTCTGCCACAGAGGTTATGTTTCCAGGCTGATATTTTGATTATATTACTTGATTGGTTTATCGCGTACTTAATGTATTCACATTGTAATATAATATTTCCTTGTGTTGGTGGTTACCATTGTAGTGGCTAATGGGAATCTAAATGAATAAATATGTTTGTGTTCACATCTTCCAATGATCTTAATCAGTCAGGTCGAATGGCACTTAGGAACAATTTAAAGAGGCTTTTAAATGTAAATTTGCAAATATTAAAAGTGCGTCATAGTTCAGGTGAAAGTTCAGTTTTAATTTCATTAGCAGTTTTATCTTCCAAGAATTACTGAAATGAAATAATCTGAATAAAATGATGCCTTTCTTTTACTTTTGTTCCTCCTAAAAGCCCAGATTCACTCCCTGGCAGGTTGTGGCATGTTTTGTTCAGGTCACATATATTTATTTATTTTAGAATTAAGTCAAGTTAAAGGAAATTGTTTTCCAAAAGTTAACGAGTAATCATGTTAAATAATCGCGATCTTAATGTTGGCCAAAACAATTGTGATAATGGTCCTCTTTAATAATTTTGTTGTTAATGTAATTATGATAATCTGTTTTAAAATAATATGTTCATTTAATTATTTAAATAAATGTATTAAGTAAATCATAATTTCTAGTATAATACAACATGCAAGACTCTGAGTATATGCAAGTTTATGTTAATTTATACATTGACAGCTTAATTCAAGGGTACCAGCCAATCTGAGAGATGGTGAAAGACACCATCACTCAAGACTTTATTCTTTGATTATTAAACTAAATAGTTCTCATTCTGCCTTTAAAGCTGAAAGCAGTTTCACCTTCATCAGCTTTTCATGTATCATCACCTGAACACATCCCCCTGCGATTGATTTAAACAGCATTACAAAACTCATTTGAAATTGATTACTTGCTCAGCTTCCTTAGCCCCCCATTACGCTCGCACCTGCCGTTGACTCAGCGCCACTATTACACACACACACACCCTGGAGGCAGAGTATCCCCCCTCAGTTTCCAGGCGAGCAGCTCTTAAACAAGCTAGGCCTCGTTGAACTGTGACCTCCTTGCAGAACATGCCCTTGGGGTAGCTCCACAAGCACAGGAAGTGCGAGTCTTTGTCTGTGTGAGTTTGTGTGTGTGTGTGTGTGTGTGTGAGTTTGTCTGTGTGTGTGTGTGTGTGAGACCATGTATGTTAGTGCATTCAAGCTTCCATATGATTAATTAAAGTATTCATATATTCATGTATGATTTTATCCATCTGAGATTCTTGTTGCAGTTTGTGGACGCCTGTTTGAACCCAAATTTGTGAGGTTGTTGTTGTTGTTGTCTTTTAGGTCGATTAGGCTTTTAATCTAAAAACTCTCTATTTTGGGACTACTGTACACTCACTGAAACACACACAGAGATGCACAGGAGCTTGTATTAATGTCTTGTTTATGTTTATGATGGATGATGCATCTGAAGCTCTGTCAGCCTGTCTCTCCCGTCTCACCCCTGCCTCTGTAAGCACTCTGTACGCTTAAACAAATCACCTCAACTAACTCGATCAAATGTTCTGCAGACGCATTTTTGAATTAAAAAGGTAAGAAATTTCACGAAGCAGAGACATTTGTTTTAGGACAATCTGATTAAAGACGGGGTTGGTTGTTGCTCGCCCGGCTGGGCCTGTGCAGGGTTGGCGCCACCATCGCGGCCAATAACAGTTATGACATCATGCGCTCTAAATCACATGTTGCTGTGCATGTGTGATCCCATGCAAATGTACACGTAATTAGACTTTTACAAAAGTTTCTTGTGCATGTTTGTTTTGGGTTTTTTTTCCTCATACAAGCTTCTGCCATCCTTCTTTCCTTTAAGCCATTTTCCATTTGTAGCATCCTATCCATCTTTTTTTACATCATCACAAAAAAAATCTTATAAACTGTCACAGCTTCAGGACATCTATGTGGATTTTGGTGTGTGTGTTTGCTGATTGTGCGTCATCTTCCTTTCATGTATGTACACACTGCACCTTGTTATTTCCCCTGTGTTTGTGTTCATCCGTGTAACTCTACTAGCCGTGGGTTTGCTCTTTTGGCCTTAGCCGGCCCTCCACTCACATCTCCATCCATCACAGTCTCCAGGCCCACCCTCAGGCTCCACTTCGCCACACAGTCCCTCACCCTACCTGCAGAGGCTCTCTAGCTTCTCCCCAGGCTCCACATTGGGCCTGTGGCCAGGGGCACTGAGTAATGGACAGCTCTGTAGGTGGTAAGAGGCCAGAGGAGACACACATGTTCACAGACGCACACAAGGACACACACACATACACACACACACATGCATGCATAAAGACCAGCAGGGGTTCTCTCCCACCAGCTGCAGTGAAAGAGAGGGAGGAGGAAATGGGGAAAGAGGAGGGCACTCCTAATAGGCATAACTAAAGCACTCCTAATGAAGGGATCCTCTGTGTGTGTGTGTGTGTGTGTGTGTGTGTGTGTGTGTGTGTGTGTGTGTGTGTGTGTGTGTGTTTAGTTTGGGTTGTGTGTCTGTCTGTGTGAGTGTTGTTAGTGTTGATCCTGTTATAAAGTGCTATGGCCCAGAGGGTTGGCCTGATATTAAAGCCCTAAATGATGCTATTTATTATGTCCAGTGTCGGTGCGTGTGTGTGTGCTACTTTATTGCTTTTCGTCCTCATGTTTTTTGGGGGGAGGTTGTGGCATATTGTCAGAATCGATGGCTTCTGAGCAGGTCACGAAATTTAGGGGTTTATCGATAATCATCACAGTGATTATTAGTCTCTGTGGTCGGTGCTCAGAGCAATAGAACAGCCATCACCTGTACTGATTACATAGTTTGTTTGCTTTTTTTTCTGAAGAAAAAGTTCAGATGGGATTTCTTGTTCTTAGTGAGCTGTACAGAATCATAGTACAGAGTACTGAAGTTACTAATGTTGTTTTCTCTCATGAGTGTCAGTCAGTGTAGACTGATATAAGAGTAACCCTTGAAGCTCTTTCTGAACTGAGCAGTTTCTGTCATATTTCAGGCCTGCTTATAGAACAAAATGACTGGGTGTGCATCAGAAGTTTGTGAGGGTGACCTCTACCCTTGGAAAAACCCGGAAACTATTCTAATGGTCATCAAACCACGTTTTTATTGATATATACAGAGGTGTCAAAACTTGTCTTCAGGGTACAGGGGAGGCAGTCAAATGTTATCTTTAGGGGGGGAAAAAATTTTAACTTAGCCAAAGTTTCAAATAATTATCTAACCATATGTAAAAGTGAGTCCTTGTGAGCCAAAAGCTCAGGCTTTAGACAGCTCCAAATACTCCAGCTGTTTTTTTTGTTTTTTTTTTTCCTTTTCCCTACTATTGCCTCACTATGATGTCAGATAGAGCAGGTATGACCACAGCAGCCACACCCACCTGCTGTCCAAACCTGAAATAAGGGGCCGCACCAAATCTAAGACAAAGATTATTTTGAACTGTCCAAGAATACAAATATGCTGTTACAAATGAACGCAATAAATAAACTTTAAATGTGCTACAGTCTAAAACTGAAATTTCTCTGTAATAACATAAACTAATGACAGATAAAGTAATGAAGAGTACAGATCTGATCGAGTATTCAGCACCAACTTCCACCCTGAAATCTGCGTCCCAAATCGCTTCCTACTATAAAGAGCTTAATGTGAACTGTCTAACATTTCATTACCTGAATTCTGAGTGTTTTTTATCCACTATATTATGCCCTAAAGCTTTCCCACAATGCAGAGCAGCACACTTTACAGATGAAACCAAAAGGGTCTAAAATCTCAGTTTACTGCTCACCAACATTGCAATAGAAAATCTAACATAGACCTGAACTATACATTCACATTATAGTTGTCCCTTTTTCTTACATTAGGGTTGCTTTATAAATGGCAGACGACTACTTAGAATATAATTTTCATGAATTACACTATGTAACACATTTGTGTGCCTGTGTATTAAGTGTTATATTCTGATTGTTTATGCCTCAAAGGTAAAGAAAATATATATTATTAATTTCAACCTTTGCTTCTATGACCAGGAAAATTGAAAATTACAAATTATTTGGGATTTTGTTTTTTTTTTTTAATTACATAATGTTCTTACATCCACTTGTTCACATGGAGGCGCGTGTGTGTTGGTTTATTCTGGTTAGTGAGTGGTAGCACAGGTCAGAGCAGAAGGCACTGCTAACCACCCGCTCTGACAAGCCCAGCACTGTTCAGCCCTGGCACACTTCACTCGTGCTGTGATATTATCTTTCTTCCTCTGTGATATCTGTCCTCTACTTGATCCTGCTGTGTGTGGATGTGTGTGTGGCTCCAACCTGCAGCAACCTGCAGTGAGCATGTATAGATCATATAATAGTTTAGGGTGTTGGTGTGCGGGTGTGTGGTTATTGGCACGCGTTGCAGATATGAAACCCCTACAGGGTCATTGCGTCGCCCTCCTGCTTCACTGCAGTGACCCCTGACCCTTATGACCTCTCACCCCTAACCCCGCTTTTTCGATTGACGTTTAGACCCTCCTGCTGAGGGAAGTGTGTGCGTATTGTTGTAGTACTTTTTTTGTCTGAAAAGTCTGCTGTTATGTTGTTAGTTTTATTTACTGATTTCTTTTTTTTTCCTAATTGAGAAGCTTTAAATTTTGTGTGTCACTCTCATACAGGTGCCAACCCCCTGCAGACCAATGGTTTGGGACACACAGCACGGGCCTATGCTAAGGAGGGAGACGTGAGCACATTGCTGCAGGAGTGGGAGGGCAAGGTATAAGATGCTCTTCACATAAATACAAACACCATAATTAGTTTTGGTTTGCCTCCAAAAAGGATATGCAGAAGTAAAAAAACTCCTCTTGGCTGCCATTATTTGCGAGGGTTCCCCACAGTGATAGATCCCCATCTATCCACTGTGGGGACCAGTTAAGTAATTAAAAAGAATGTCCCATGCTTCCAGATGTAGTTGTTTTCTTTGGCCTGGTGTGAGCAACTCAGCATATTTCTTGCACACGGGCCCATTCTCCTCAGGAGGTCTGTGTCAGTCTGCTTTCTGACTGACAGGTGCTTTGAATATTAAAGTTGTGAAAGCTGGTGGAGGTTAACTGGGGTTAAAAACATGAGCTCAGCAACAAAGCTGCGTTATTGATCAGCACATATCATGACATGAAAGACTGGCTAAAATGTGTTTAAATGAGCTATCTGGTATATGTATCAGGGAAAAAAAAAAGATTATCAGACACAGACAGCCCTGAAGTTGACTTATTTATAAAGTCCTGGATGTTTTATAATGTAAAATAACAGCTCACATCATTCACATCACTGAATTATGAGTGTAAATATCTTTCAAAAGTGCAAACAGTCAAATATGTTAATGTTATAAAACATGATAATAAAATGAGCTTTACTCGAACTATGATGCACCTCATTGTTGGGATGTTTTTATTCTGACTCCAACAATGAAGTCAAAGTCTTTGGCAAAGAATAATAAGCTAAATCAGGGGTTGGGTCCACAGAAAATACTTATTAGTTCTATGAAACCAGTTCTCCTTTGCCAAATGCTTTCAGGATAGGTCATTTATTTATTTATTTATTTATTTTTATCAGACAAAATTGTGATGTGAAAAATGTGATTTCATATTGTTTGGAAAGTTTGGCAATGCTGAGAGTTCATGGCTTCTTAGACTGAAGAAAGCTTCAGCATGCTGCCCCTCACCTCTCAACTCTTGGTGTTTCACAGGTGTGTAGTGGTAGGAGTAGGGTCTGGCTTTTTCTTAAATAAAACTTGAGTTATCCATAGTTATCTATTGACTTGACAGCAGGCTGGAGCTAAGCAAGATGGAGAGAGAGAATAAACAGCCTGCCTCCACTGCAGGGTGAAAACCTGTAGTCTAAGGAGACAAAGAGAGCAGGATAAATGAGTCATGGGGTGGCTGAGAGAAAGGAGGAGAAACCAGGGCGTGTGAAGAACGCTAAAAGAATAGACAGAAGAAGAAGTGTGGAGAGATCAAGCTAAATCAGCAGAGGAGAGGAAATGAGTGTCAGAGAAATGGAGGTAGTCTGATAAAGAGGAGGGAGACGGGAAGTGGATAACTGCTTCGAAGTGGAAAATATGTTTCTAAAGTGTCAGATGAAGGGGGTATTAGAGTAGTGAGATGTTTAAGATGAAAGAAACACATTTTAAATGTTTCATTTCACTGTTTAAGAAGTGTGGCACCTCATCCATGAAGAATATTGTATTTATCACCCAGATTTTCTTACATAATGTCATTTTTGACAATCAGCAAACTGCACTACAACACTTTCACCGTTTGTTTATTGAGTAGCCAAGTATAAAACGTGGCTGTTTCATATTTAGCATCTAAATAAAGATGTAGGAGATAACTTTTCCTGTTTGACACTTTCATAATATCATTTGTTATTGGGTTTAATTAAATTCGTAAAGCCTAAAGTCAGAAATATCCTATAAAGATTTTTCAGGTATACACATATCCACCCTCTGCTGTTAGATACTTAAATGAGAAATAATTCCACAAAAAAAACCCTTTAACCTAGAAATGAGGAAGAAACTGTGATACAGTTGCATCCAGATGAGATTCGTACTTAGAGGTGTTCAGTTAGGGGTACCAGATATCGATAATGACAGATACACTCACTGGCCACTTTATTAGGTACACATGTTTCACTGCTCATTAACACAAATGGTAGGGTCAGAATTTGGTATAAACAACATGAAAGCATGGATCCATCCTGCATTGTATCAAAGGTTCAGGCTGCTGGTGGTGTAATGATTTGGGAGCACTTTGGGCCCCTTAGTACCAACTGAGCATCGTTTAAACACCACACCCTACTTGAGTATTGTTGCTGACCATGTCCATCCCTTTATGACCACAGTGTACCATCTTCTGATGATTATTCATTTTCTCTCCAATGTCTCCCTCCTCTTCCAGATTCACTGACTCTCTTGTCCATTTCTTTACCTCCACCTAGTTCCTGGAGTTACAGTCTCGGCGAGAGGCAGAGGAAAGGAGGAGGTTCCCCCTGGAGAGGAGGCTGAAGGAGCACATTATTGGGCAGGAGGGGGCCATCAATACGGTGGCTTCAGGTAAACGCACAGATCGTATCTGAGTGTATAAATATGCAAAAATACAAAATATCACTGCCTTTTCTCTTCCTTTGTTTCACTTGAGTCACTCTTTTCAATGTATTTATGTTGAAAAGAGCGACTCCTCTTACTTCTTTCTCCTGTTCTCCTCCCTTTTTCACCAGCAGTAGGCGGGTACGTACAGACCTGCGGAGGCTGTAATTGGTTAATTGTGATGAATGAGCTGTCTGTCAGGCGTACACAGGTGCTGTGTGCGTGTGTGTGTGTATTTGTGCGTGACAGCTGAAGAGGCCAGGCTTGGAGCCGCCAGTTAACACGATTACAGAGAAAGGAGACATACTACAGACCCCCTCCTCTTTCTCCTCCTCGTTTCTCTCCAGCTTTCTGCTTTCCCCCCTCTGTCTCTGTTCTTCTCTTTCTCCATCATCTCTATCTCTTGTATGTTCTTGATCTCCATCTCTTTCCTTCACTCTTCTGTCCTTTCCTACTCTTTGTACTACTCCTGCTCTTTGTAACGTTATTCCACCTCCTGAATCTTTCCACTGTTTATCCTCCAATAGAGTCAAGGATTGGAAAACAGATGTAAACAAGAGAGGATGGGATGGGTGAAAGAATAAAAACATATGAAAACTAAAAGGAAAATGGGAACACAGATGGGAGAATATGGTGAAGTATCTGAGATCCAGAAAGCTTGGAGCTTTGACAGAAAGACAGAGTGTGTATAGTGCATAGAGGAGAGGAGGGAGGATGAGTTAGAGCACAATAACACAACTGACAGTAAAGAGCTGATATTACACCAGGCATCCATGGAGGCCATGTACTGTATTGATCTGCAGATGAGAGTTTGTGTGTGCGGGGGGGGGGGGGGAAAA
>VUQS01015052.1:3902-15169 GCA_015108495.1 Heterochromis multidens
GTGGAAAGATGCACACTAAAGATGTTAGAAGCCATCCTGAACAACTCTGATCACCCACTTTATAACATCTTTATGGAACAAAAAACCATCAGTACTGGAAGACTCCTCTCTCTCCGTTGTAAAACGGAGAGATACAGAAAATCATTCGCACCCACAGCCATCAGGCTTTACAATTCTCACATAAATAGCAGATGAGCTGTCAGATAAATGAATTTCCCTCTGGGATCAATAAAGTTATTCGTATTCGTATTCGTATTCGTATTCGTATTCGTATATTAATAACATATTAATGATAAAAGAGGAGACATCTGCAGATGAAATATACTGTGAGCTACTGTGTATGCCCTTGGCAGAAAGATTGTCTTGTTGTCTTGTTTTCTTTTGATTGTTGATGTGTTCTTTCTCTTTAGTAACTGTTTGTCTATTTCACATGTGTATTGTAGTGTTACACCTCTGACCAGATTTAAATGGGACCATCAGTGCATGAGAAAAAGTATAGTATGCCAATGAAAAGTGGTTTGCATTGTGTATTAAATGTAGGAATTTCAGATATTTCTGTGTCTTTATGTATAGCTGTACTGACAGAAACTTGTGCCTAGTGTCCTAAATTAATATGTTAAATAACCACTGTTTGTTGATCACTTTAAATGTAGTTAACTCTCCAGCATTGGAGCCTTTGGAGCTTAGAGCAGAGCTACACAACCTGAGTGACTGTACATGAGGACAGCAAGCAGCTGCTACCGTCAATTACAAAGTTAAAAGACACATGCACACACACACAGATACATACGCAGAGTGATTGAGCTGGTTCTTGCTTAGCACAGAGCTCATGGCTGTCCCTGGTTAAGACACATGCAGATGCATGTAGGAGAGAAACACAACAAGAACATCTCCATACGTGCCCACAGTGTCATTATGTATCTGCTAGAAAATATTCAAACCACTCACTCCGGAGCCAGGATGAAGACTGTGGAACACATTTTGGTCGTTCTGCTGATTTTGGTCCCCTCAAGTTACAACATGCAGACAGGTAAGTGAGATTCCTATACCAGAGATCTTTCAAGCATGTCTTTTTCAACAAGTTTTCCAAAGTTTCTTAATTACACTAAAGCGGTGTATAATCAAACAAAATGAATTCTGAATTAATTGTCTGTAAAAGCTGTGTTGTGCTTGTCAAGTTACAACAGCAACTATCTAACAACTATCACAAAATGTAAACAGAAGGACAAAAAGAAAAAAGGTCAAGGATAAACCTTTTAAGACAGTACCTTTGGATGGGTGCACATGTGTGAGTAAATATAATTAGCAGAAGCCAAAGCGAAAGCAGTCTGAGTTTTCCCCACAAATGTAATCACCTGCTTCCCACTGTACATCCTGCAGGGAAAAGGAGAAGGTGTTTATAGGTCAACATAGTGTAAATGTGATTAAATCTACATCCTTCCTACACTTTGGGATATCCGCTGTGAAGCATATGGTAGACATATGGTAGAAGTGGTAGGGAACCAGCTATTTATGCTTCTTCTTTGCCACATGTCAGCCTGATTGGGACACCTCCTCCTGAGCCACACTGGGAAGAAACGGCAAACCTGAGTCTGTTGAGTAATAGCCTTGAGGCAACTGTTGTTCTGATTTGGGGCTATATAAATAAAATTGAATTGAATTGAACATGTGAGATGCAGTCATACATAGTATACTGGTCCATTGCAAACCATTTACAAACATAAAGCTAAACATGTTACAAATTGTCTCAGAGAAACAGGTGGTGCGGACGCTGTTTCACTCTGTCTGGGGGGTATTATAACAGGCAATACATGGTGGACTGATATGGTGTAGGACTGGGCTTGACAGACGTCTTATCCTCTGTAAGTCATTGATCAGAAGGTTGAATTGATGTGCATGAAACAACTACTGGCAAATAATAAAAAAAAGCATCTCTAGTAGATGTTATGCAAACAATATCTAATATTATATATGTTACAGTACTGTGCATAAGTCTTGAGTCACCCCTCATTTCTTTATATTTTTAACAGACTTGTAATTTTTTTAAAGTGGTTTTGAGGAATAGTTTTCCAGGCTTTCTGAAGTTCTTTCAAAATTTCTCTTTGGATGTTGGCTTCTTTTTCACTCATTTTCAGTCCAGTCATTATACTTGACCTTATAGAGAGGAATGTTTTTTTTGTTTTTTTTTTTTGTTAAGCTACTTAACACTGACCTATGAATCATTCAAGCATAAAAAAATGCATCTACTTCAAGGGATGAAGTACAGTGTCGTGCCTACACATAACAGAAAATTTAGAAAATAAACAATTTTAAATTGTGTCTTTTTAGGCACTTTGTTACTAGCAGCCTGACACAAAAACATATAATTTGTTTGCATTTTGTTTAGTTGAATCTTTAAAAAATCTAAAAGAGAACACAGTTTGACAGGTATAAAATAGTATTTTTGCTCCAACAAGGTGATTCCCAAAGAACTATTAGCTGAAAATCTGCCATATCTTAGCATGGGGTGCAGTGTGTCCTCAAAAATTGTTTTAGAAAACTGTTGGAAGTGGAAGACAAAAGAAGAAATGGCAGGCGTAAAAAAAAAACTATCTACAGCAGATAAACAGTATGTGAAGGTCATGTCCTTAAGAAACAGGAACAAATAGAGCAAAGACCTGACACAGGTCCTGAGAGATGCATCTGGCCCTTCAGCTGATCCATGTACTGTTCACTGAAGCAGCATCAGAAATGAGCTCAGTGGAAGGGTGGCTGTCAATTAGCCAGGTATGCCAAATTAGACAAGAACTGGGCTTAAAATCAGTGGCAATAGGAGTGATGAATCCAAATTTGAAATTTTTGCTTCAAATCATCATCACTGTGTCATGACAGAGGTACAGTGAGCCATCTATAAAACACGGTTTGGGGCTGCATTTCAGCCAGTGGTGTTAGGGAACTTGTCAAAATTGATGGAATTATGAATGCAAAAATGTACCAGTAGATTTTGATCCACCATTCAATACCATCTGTAAAGTGTCTGATTAGCAAAGTCTTCATTTTTCAGCATGACAATGATCCCAAACACACTGTCAATGCAGTAAAAGCAACCTGGATAGAAAAACACACAGTTGAACACTATCAGTCATGGATTGGCCTCCCCAGAGCCCAGACCTCAACATTATTGACGCAGTGTGGGTTCATCTTGAGAGAAAACAGAACAAAAGGCAGCCAACATCCAAAGAAGAGCTTTGATTGTACTTCAAGAAGCCTGGAGATCAATTCCTGAGGAGTACTTAACAAAATTCCAGGAAAGCTTGCCCAAGACAGTTTAGACTGCGCTGAAGAATAAAGGTGGTCATAACAAATGATTTTTTAAAGAATTGTACAAACTCTGTTTTGTATGTTTGCACATGTTTCAATAGATCGCTGCACCTATTTCCCATTCTCCAGGCAAAATATAAAGAAATGAAGGGTGACTCAAGTCTTTTGCACAGTACCATAAAATATTTAGTTTTTAACATCTGTAAGAATTAAATTATGTATATGCTTTTTAAGATCAAGTGTTAACTGACAGAGTTTGGCTTGACCACAGTTTAACAAACTGTGGCAGTAAATGAATATTTAGCAACTCTGGACAGACAAGTGCTATAAAAATGTTATTATATTATTGCTATTGGCGGTTTTATTTTGTGGTTTTTGAGGCGCTGATTAATTGAGAAAAGCCACTTTCATGTAATATTGGGGGTGAGCTGGCTTTAATTTGCTGTGTTTGATTAAATCTGAAATGACTGTGAGCAAACTGTGGTGGCACATTGTTACAGTGGTTAGCACTGTTGCCTCACAGCAAGGAGGTAACTGGTTTGAATCTTCTGGTCAGCTGGGGCCTTTCTGCGTGAAGTTTATATCTTCTCCCTGTGACTGACAGTCCAAAGATATACTTGATAGTTGGTGATTGGTGTGACTTCTGCGACTAAAAGAGCCTGGGCAGCCTGTCCAGGCTCTTTTATTGACAGAATTATTACTGAAGACATGGGATATGGTTTCAAGCTGTCTATTCAATTCAATTTTATTTATATAGCGCCAAATCACTACAAAAGTCACCTCGAGACACTTTATATTGTAGGTAAAGACCCTACAATAATACAAAGAAAACCCCAACAATCAGACGACCCCCTATGAGCAAGCACTTGGTGACAGTGGGAAGGAAAAACTCCCTTTTAACAGGAAGAATCCTCCGGCAGAACCAAGCTCAGGGAGGGGCAGCCATCTGCCGCAACTGGTTGGGGGTGAGAGTATCTGTCAAGTAAACAAAATTAGACCTACAACATGTAACTATTTAGAGTCATTTTACAGTTTATAGTTATAGTTATAGTCATTTTATAGTTATTCATGTTACAGTCAACTGTGCTGTAAGCCGGTCGTTACTATGCTCAAAATCAAGATAATTTATGTATTCAAAAGCAGCCTGATTGGTTAAAGAGGGTTTTTAATGTTGCTCAGCATGCCTGTGTGAACTGAACTAGTATAAACAATGGAAGAATCCTTTGCACACATCTGAGCACCAGATACGCCATGAGAACAATGCTATTTTTGTGTTTTGTTCTCATTTGCCCAAAATAAAAGTCAAAATGTCTATCTGGTCTGCACGGCAGCATCGAAGTATGCACGTGTGTGAGAGAGAGAAGATAGTATTTACAATTTGTTTCTAAGCATGGAAAAAACCTGGAGGATAAACTGCTACTCTAAGCAAACTCCAAAGGAACCAAAGGTTATGAGTTACAGGCTCTAAAAAAAACCCAAAATCTATGGGAAAGAAATTGAGGAGATAAAACAGAAAAGATGCATTTTACAAGGACAGACATTTGTTGAACTACACACACATTGGTAAAGAGCTGCACACTAGTGTAAATTAGTAGTTTTCTGCTCATTCGGCCCATCAGCATGAGCATTAACACACCAGTGCTAAATATAATAAAGTGACTGATAATGAAAGGCTGTTAGTTTGGATTAAGTAGATTTGTTTAATGCCAATGGCAAAGGCCAGAAATGATCACTGTAAGTGGCCTCCAATAAAGGTCTTGACAGCCCTGAATCATTTCCGGTGTCAAAACAACATTCAGAGATTTTTGAAAAACAAGATCTTCTGACGAGGTCAGATCTGCAGAGGCTCTTGTTTGCTTTAAATAATGAGTCATTTGGTTTCAGTCTTCAGATGTTACCCATCTGTTCAGACATAATATTGGCAATAGAACATTGAAGAGACATTGAAGACAGAAACACACAGTCTGCAAACCTGCTCCAAATCTGCTGCAACTTTAATACAACATAATACTTAAAAAAAATAATGAATAAATAAAAGTTCTTAAGAGGAAGCAGTTCCTGACCTTTAGCATAGTCCTTAAGCCACAAGAAGGGTAACATCAGCTCAGTATGTGGTTTAACTTGCCTTCAATGAGATGGAAAGTTATTTCATCACAAAATTAATTAGGATTTGTTCTCTTGGGACCATGAATGTCTACACAAATTGACAAGGCAATACATAGAACATTTCATTAATATTGAGTTCATAGAGCACCATCTTACTTTGACTTTAGCTAAAAATAGATCAAATTTTTTAAGACCAATGTCTGACCTTGTCAGTACATGACTATGATTTATAGTAGGTTTCTTCATCAGTCAGTAATAAGTCACACAGCAGCAGTGACCTTGGATTGAGGGTGGGAATGTGGCTGCTTTTTCCAGCTATGTTATTGTGAAATCCTGGTTTCACCAGAGACAAAACAAGCAGAATGTCCTGTAAACCCTAATCCTATCCTTGCTTCTTCTTTCTTCTTCTCTTTCCATGCTCTCTCCCCTCCTCTGCTCTTTCCTTTCATCCATCCTCTGTTTTATATTTTGCCTCTTCCTCTTCTCAGGTCATGCAAAGTTTAAAGCAACCCTAATGTCTCTGATCTGAATCCTCTGCTACCATCTTCTCTTTGTCTTTGAAAAGTGTGTTTTTTGTATATTTGTTTCAAACCCCCTACTAATTCTCTACTCCTCAGTATAATAACCTGGAGCAACAAAACAATGTTGAAAATACAAGGTCATAATTCCTGTAAATCCCTGTCCATTATTAAGACTGACCAGCCAAATAAATATTGATTACATCTTTAATCTGGATGGATTTATATCACAAAAGATGTGTCTAAAATTTTGCATACTCATTGTACACAGAACTGGTCACTTATCCACTTTCCTTTTAACAAAGACCATCTGTTGAAATCAGATAGTGGAGAACATTGGGTGCAGTGGAAATAGAGGCTATCCTTGAATGATAAATTTCTCTATTGTCTTTGCTTCAACCTCACCAGAAAAAAACAGCAATCCTTTGAACTCTAGCTAAAGTTTAGCTTCTATACCTGTCTTTCCTTCTCTGCTATCCTCCCTTCCCAATCTCAATCCTCCCAAACCATCCAAATCCTAAATGTTTCAGATGTAATTCTGACAATAAGTACTTCCTCTTTTTTTTTTTTTTTTAATTTTATTATCTCAAGGTCAAATTCTTCTGCTTACTCAGGTCAAAACTGTGACAAAGCACAAAACCTCTGACCCAGTCTCATTAGTCAGCAGTCTTAGATGGATGGTCACTGACTAAAATAGATGACTCAGTCCAAAAAAGGAATGCCAAGAATGCCAAATAATTTACCTAAAAAGATGCAGCTGTTGAGACCTGCTCTGAGTAGAATTATCACATAGTATAACGTGCTTGAATCCTTACATTGCATGCTGAAAAAAAAAAAGATCAAAAGGAAGGAAGGAAAATGTACAGACTGTGAAATTCCTAAAAGTCTAAAAGTCCTAAAAATCTATTTTCTGTCTAACAATAGTGCTCCTTATAAAATATGAAGGCTTTTAAAATTGTATTTTAGATTTCTAGACACAACTTATCGATTGGTAGCTAATGACTAAGTAATATCATGGTAATAATTGTCAATATAATTATAAAGTTCAGTCACCCATAAATTAAAAAGTAATTTCTTCATGACTCAAGTTCTGTAGCTTCTGCACCCATCATCACAGCAAATACCATGTGCTATCCCTAAAATGCTTCAATCAGGGTTTCTCAGCAATAACAGAAAACAAATTAATACTGAACAGTTTATTATGTATATGAACAGCAAATTATGTATATCTATAATCTTTAGTATTTTTTTCATTTCCAACACAAACTGCTGCAACTACAAATATGTATATTGTATATAAAGTAAACCCTCATTTTTACTGTCTAAAAATTATATTTAAATTATATATAGATAAAGTAATTTGTTAGACTTACCCATAACAATTGCAAATTTGCTTTTACTCTAATATTATATATATTATATGATCTGGAAAACACCCCCAGTCTTGTTTTGTTAAAAAAAACAAAACTTTATGTTTCTTTGATTATTTATTTCCTAGCACCCCGTATCATCACATTATTAGAGACAGTGGATGTTCTATTGGACCACAATGCCACCTTCATCTGTGAGGTGGAGTCACGCCCCCCTGCTGAGATCACTTGGACCAAGAATAATCACCAAATTATGTAAGTTTACAGCTAAAACTTTTGTCATCAAGTAGTAAAAAGTTATTGGAATTTACTCCTGTAGCTTAATTAAGGAATTTGCTATGACAGTATTTTTTAAATTACTTTTAATCGCCTACAGTATTTGTACTGGAGGGCTCCCACATAAATTTTTATCTTAACTTCTTACAACTTTTATTAAAAAAAACAAACAAACAAAAAGCAAACAAAACAACTTTAGATAATTTTATTTGTAACCAATGAGCTGCATGTTATTCTTGATACTGTGCTTGCATTAATTGGACTTGAATTTTTCTCTGTTTTGTTGTTTAATCTTCTTTTAAGCCTTTCCCCCTCTCTATGTGATTGTATTTTGCTGTGCTATGTGTATAAGTAAACATGTTTCCATCTTTATCTATACATCCATTCATTTTGTTCTGGTTATTTTTTTTTTTTTTATTATTCATTAAATTTTAGCTTCAATTGATAATTCATATAGTAATTCATGTTTCTGTAGCAGTTATAGCTAGCTGCTAAGCTATGTTTAAAGTAAAATTAATTTAAAAAAACAGTCAGTAGTCACTAAGAGTAGCTGCAAAGTGTGAGGCAATAAAAGGCTTAACATATAGTCAGAAATGTTAGCTTAGGCTATATCTTGGGCATAGGACTACATTTAAATAGCCTAATAAAGACTGCCACAATAGCCATCAACAGGCTTACTTTCAAGTGTTTATTATATATTTATTTATTTATTGAAAGGCTAGTATTAGTGATTGGTAACAGTAGAAACAGAAAAAAACAAACAAACAAAAAAACAACAAGAACAAATAGCTGGTAACTGCAAGGCTAATTTTAAGTAAAAACATTGTGCATTATGGCCTTCACAAAGCAACCAAACATGCAAAGGGTTAATAACTAGGTAACTTTAACTTTTAAAGTTATAACTCAGGTCATAACAAGGAAGTGAATTTAGCTGCTTATTAAGCAAAAGGCTAACAATAAAGTCTTTTTAATATGTCAACATTAGTTACTGTAGGCTAATTATAAACAAAAAAATAGGTTGGTTAACAGCTACTAATTTTGTCCCTCATGAGGACTTGTATACTCTCACATATCCATTGGTCACTTATTTGCTTTGCACCATCCTTTTTGTCCCACTAGGTACTATGACACAAGGTACCTTACCAAGGAGAAGGGTCAGATGCTAATTATCCCTCATGTAAGAGAGTCAGACAATGGAGAGTACTGCTGTCTTGCCAGTAATGGAATTGGAGAACCAGCCAAGAGCTGTGGAGCACTTCAGCTAAAGATGAGTATGTTTACTTTCTTCCAATGATGTAGAGCTGGAGTCTGAGGAAATCTAATCATTAGTTCATGTTTTTGCAATAATATCCCAATGCCAAGGTATCATTAAAAGTAATACATTCCAAGTCACTGTGCTATGTCTTGCTGATCTTCTCATCAGAGCCACAGATCAAACGGCATCCCACCAATGTAACACTACTGGTAGAATCCAAAGCAGTGTTGCCCTGTGTTACCCTTGGCAACCCTAAACCAGATGTCACCTGGCTCAAAGATGATGAGCTTATCAAGGTACAGTTGCTGGAAGTTTTCTAGTTAAAGTACATGAAGTGTTTCACTTTATTCTGCAGTTAATAATAACAGTCTGAGAGTAGTGTATATTTTTTTCTCTATCTCACCTCGGACTGCAAATAGCTGCACACTTTTAAGTATTTTAAATTGCAATATGATATTTAATAAGAAAAATGATCCCTTATGTGTTTTTCAGTTTGGTTTCTTGTGTCTCATATCCTGTGTTGACAAATAATTGCAATATTGCTAATATATCAATTCTATTTTTAAAACAAATGATATCTCTTCCAGGTCAGTGACCGTGTTACTATTCTTGACTATGGGGCATTGAAAATTCATAACATACAGAAAGAGGATGCAGGACAGTACCGCTGTGTGGCCAGGAATAGCTTTGGTTTGGCCTTTTCAAAGCCTGTGACCATAGAAGTACAAGGTATGTATTTTAATGTATGATACTGTTTGCAGTGGAACTATGTGTGTGTGTGTTTTTTTTGTGTCTATGCCATTGTTGTTTGTGTATGTCCTCAGCTCCAGCACGAATCTTGCGGGTTCCAAAAGACAAAAGAGTGGCGTTTGGTAGCCAGATTTCCCTAGAATGTAATGCCACTGGAAACCCAGTCCCCACCATTATCTGGCTGGAAAATGGGAATACTGTAAGTACTCAACTTCAGTGTGTGATTGTGAGTATATATACAGCTGCTGATGCTGATGTTTTTGTAATGTATACAGTTTTTTTTTTTTATCTGATCCAATTAAAACCCAGATTTAAACATCCATCCAGCTATACACATCAATTCCACTTGGCCTCTGTCTGATCTTACTGGGAATATGCTTGTCTCCACCACAGTGGTTGAATACAGCTCAAATATCAGTCAACACTGCCAACACAAGAGAAATTTTAGCACGTAGCTAAAATAGTGACACATTGTCAGCTGCAGAGCTTTACATAATGGGAAAGCAGTGACAATAATAGATTGAATGTCTAAGCCATCATGCAAAACAGTGTGATGTTATGATCACAATTTTTATTCTTGATATCTCCATATCAAACACTAGTTAATAGTGAACTCTCAATTGTAGGCATAGATATACAGTGGTGTGAAAAAGTATTTGCCCCCTTCCTGATTTCTTAGTTTTTTGCATATTTGTCACACATACATGTTTTCGAACATCACATAAATTTTAATCTTAGACAAAGATAACCTGACTAAATACAAAATGCAGTTTTTAAATGATGATTTAATTTATTAAGGGAAAAACGTTATCTAAACCTACCTGGTCCTCTGTGAAAAAGTAATTGCCCCTCTTGTTAAAACATCAATTAACTGTGATTAACCACATTTTTTGTAAAGCTGAGTTCAGTTTCACTAGCCACACCCAGGCCTGATTAATGCCAGACCTGCTGAATGGCATGTGGCAAGTGTAGTAAGCTAAAATATCTCAAAAGGCAACACATCATGTCACAATCTAAAGAAACAAAGTCATTGACATCTATCAGTCTGGAAAGGGTTACAAAGCCAATCTAAGGCTTTGGGACTCCAGTGAACCACGATGAAAACCATTATCCACAAATGGAGAAAACTTGAAACAGTGGTGAACCTTCCCAGGAGTGGCAAAATTACTCCAACAGTGCATCGACGACTCATCCAGGAGGTCACAAAAGAACCCAGAACAGCATCTAATGAACTGCATGTCTCACTTGTCTCAGTTAAGGTCAGAGTTCATGATTCAACAATAAGAAAGAGACTGGGTAAAAACTGCATCCATGGGAGAGTTCCAAGGAGAAAACCACTGCTGACCAAAAAGAACACAAAGACTCGTCTCACATTTGCTAAAAACACATCTTGATGATCCGCAAGACTTTTAGGAAAATATTTTTTGGACGTACGAGACAAAAGTTTAACTTTTTGGAAGGTTTGAGTCCCGTTACATCTGGTATCAAACTAACACAGCATTTCATAAAAAGAACATCATAGCAACAGTCAAACATGGTGGTGGTAGTGTGATGGTCTGGGGCTGCTTTGCTGCTTCAGGACGACTTGCCGTAACTGATGGAACCATGAATTCTGCTCTCTACCAGAAAATCCTGAAGGAGAATGTCCGGCCATCAGTTCAAGTCCTGAAGCTCAAGAGCACTTGGGTTATG
>VUQS01015059.1:3387-20142 GCA_015108495.1 Heterochromis multidens
TAGGGGAGCGCCTAGGGGTGTGGTGCCATCCCGGACTTTAAAACAAGCGTTGCAGCCAAGTTGTCTGCGACTTTTACAAGAGAGAAGACTGAAAGAGCACCCCTCCCTCTCCTCACTGCTCTGTGACTCAGTCCTCTGGCAGAAGTGGCTGATCTCTCTCACTCCTGCACTCTTTCCCTCCCCCTTTTCTCTGCACTTTTATAATTCCTCTCTCTTTTTCTTATATATTCACTTTTAAGTAATTTGAAGTTGCACTTCTTTCAAAAGTAGCTGTAATTCAGGCAGCACAAGCAGCTTTCAGAGCCCTGAGACAGGTAAAAATAAGTTTTGTCCTCCTCCATGGCTCAAGTAACTCCAATGTTTTTGCCCTACAGGAACTGGCTCTCTGCTTTCCTTGCTAGCTGCAGCCTATCTGCAGAAGTTAATAATATATGAGGCTGTTTTGTGTGACAAACACACACACATACACACAGAGCACGCTCAGTCAGGTCAGCCTTGATAAGAAGCAAACTAAGGCAGATCCACTGTGAGCCAGTGTCAAAGTTTCCAACTGATTCGCTCCATAAGTTTTCTTTTACCGACTGGAGCCCATTTTCCATCGTGGTTTACGAGTCATAGACAATCCCAGGCCAACCCCTTCCGCCTTTTCCAAATATTTATACTGAAGCCATGCCTCCCAATTTTATTTTTCCTCATAATAACCCACTCCCTATCAATTCATTCCCCTTATGTAACTTCACAATCTTCCCCGTAATTCTAATGGCTTCCTTATGTTTGGACAGCACAACCAGTGCGTATAAGCTTCCCAGAGCCTGATTAAACTGGATCCTGTTTTACAACCAACTGTTTCAGCATCTCTGAACTACCAGCTGAATTTGTTAGCCTCTAAATCTTAAGGTGTTTTTCATTTTTCTCCATCTTACCCTGGCCCTGTTGTTAAAACACAGAAAAGCCTTGAGGGAAAATGTCTTCTCAAACTAGACTGAATGCCTTCTGAGAATGCCACTTTAAGCTCAATCATTTTCAAACTTGTCAATCAGCTTTATGTAAACAGCTCTCTGTCACCAAATGAACACAAGCAAATTCCTCTGTGGGTGCTTCTCCTCACCAGGCTAACTCAAAGCGTGGAGTTGTGAAAGACTAACTGCACCTGCAGAAATACACGCACATCACCTGTTTGTATCACTGTTTTAAAAAAAATCTTGCTGGAGGCAAAACAGCATTGCTGCCAATGTCTCTGGTGTCAGAACAAGGAAAAGAACATAGGCTGGTGTGCAGCCACCCAGAAACCCAACACCAAGATGAGTGTCACCCTCACACATTTACAGCAACACGATGCCGCACACGAACAGCGCACCATAAAAAAAGCAAAAATAACTGCGGCAACCTCGACCTCATGCTGTCTTTAGCATGAGCACTGTGTCAATCTATATAAAGAAGGTAATACAGAATAGTCTTACAATCTATAGGACTTGCACCAAAAAACCCCCAAAAAAACAGCTAAAGTATGTGCAGGCACAATTTGAATACATTTAAAATTTCCTCCAAAGATCAAAAGCTGATTCAGAAGCAAAAGTGTAACAAAGGAGAAAAGGGTCATTATAAGTGGGTGTTGTTAGTCTAAAGCGTTGGCAGTTCATTTTGGGAGAGACCTTATTTGATCCCTGTTTGAAAATGTCAACCAAATCCCCAAAGCCTTAGAAACTGGCACTGCAATTTGGCAATTAGTTACAGCAAGGATTGAGTAAAGAAAATAAATCCAGGGGGGCAGTAGAGACGTCTGGAATAAATTCATTCCACCACTCCTTCATGGGAGGAGCCAGCCCACTCCCCCTCTTCTCACATGGTATGCACTCGCTCAATGATTCCCATATTGTGATACACATTCTGCATACTCCCACATAAGCAATATAGCCAAAATCAACAAGGCTACACACTTAATTAAGTAAGAAGTTCTTAAAATTTCAATTAAAATGCCTCCGATATTAATGCCAAACATTTACATAACAGCAAAGGTAAGATTAGGGAAGCAATGTGAGGAATTTCAGAGATATTTTTAATCTAAAGTACTGATACTGGGAGTGGCACTGTCCTCACATGGCAAGGATAATGCAAGAAATTAACCTCAGCATAGTGTATTTTGATGTAGTATCTTTAAGTTCACTGATAAAGAGTCTAAAAAAAGATTCCTGTTAAAATTAAACCTACCGTTTGGTGGTCCTGGACAGAAGCAACAGCACAAGTCCATCTTCTCTCAGCGTCTTCACAACTTTTAGAGAAAATGCAGAACTGCCAAGGAGTCAAAGCTGACCTCATGACATTATGTTCTGATAAAAACGAGGGGGGGGCGTGCAGAAAAAGCACCAAAAAAAAGGAAAGAGAGCGAGAGAGAGAGAAAAGCGGAGGCACAGCTGGGAAGTAAAAACTACACAGCGTTGCGAGTTTGATTTAATTTGTGAGGCTTTCCTCAGTGGAAACAGCATCTCATGCGTGGTGGTTTCTGCGAGCGCCACTGGATGGAATCCATGTGCAGGGCTTCAGAAAAACTCCCAGGGACACATTCACATTTTCTTACAGGATTTAGACAAAGAGCGGAAAACGTGACTTTTGCCAGCTATAACAAAGGCTGCTCTGTGGAAACCATAAAAAAAGTTGGAGACAGTGCAATTATGCCCCCGAATCCACAGGATATGCATCACTCTGTATGACTACTATAGCTCAGCTTTGTTTTAAAGTCACAGATGGAACATTTTGATCAGATCAGACAAGAACTCATGTTTCACATCACACATATTGGACACATTAACTCAGTTCTGTAACATCTTTTTGGACAATATTTTCAGACTTATGATGTAGTTGTGTGGAAGTGTGATATAAGATGTTGTTCATATGCTATTTAAAAGTGCTGCCCAACTGATAAAGTTAATTAAATAAATGTTGATGATTAAATGTTGAAAAGTTTATTATTTTTAATTTTAGGTGGCTTTTCAACCCACATTTCTCACTTTTTCTTGACTTTTTATCGACTGAATAGTGTGTCCAAAAACTAATCAATAAAGACATGGATCATTAGTTGCAACCCTACAGATAAAGGATGCAAAAGTGCATCTTATGTTATCTCTATGCAGCTGTGCATTACTCCTGAGCCCACCCAGGTCTGCTTCTTTTTCACTGTGACCATTTTGTGCAGGGGAGAGATGTGAAGCAGCCAGTCAGGGGCCATCCTGCTGCCCACACCCCTCTGGATTTTACACCAGGAAACATGATCCCGGACGCAGCCAGGCAGCGTGGGAGGTGTCTAACTCAAGGTCCTCAGTATTAAAGTTATGAACTATAATTTGTTTTACTCTTAATCTTTAAATAAACACGTTACTTCTTCAGGATTCAAACTAGACAATAAACATGTAACTGTGTTTAAAAAAAAAACAATCTTAACAACTTCTTAAACAGTGTGTTGATACTTAATCACAGGCACAAAAGCTGGTCTTCAGCTGTTATCTGATCTACTGGCAGTGAGACACACCTATACCTGCTTCATCCTCTTTGGTCCACTAGATAACCAGAGACTGGCCATAAAGTATTTCTGTGCTGACACCTTTTGGTAAGAAGACAGAACTGTTCCAACAATAAAGACTTCCTACCTTGGCCGTGTTGAATCAGAGCCTCCATAAAGTCTCTAGGAAAATTAATTTCCATTGTAGGCAAAACAGGTTTCTTGATGATTTTTCTTTGTTACTATATTATATGAAAAATGCAGCAGATAATAGACTAGGAGTCAGCAGGTTACACACTCTGTGTTCTGCTGTGGCTAATCCACTCAAGTACAGTATGGTCTTTTTAAATGTTGGAGTTCATGTTCATTGCAGGCTGGGCTAAATGAAGGTTAGATGAAAGGTGGCAAATGCCACATACTCTGTTTTGGACTGCTTTGCTGCTTCGCCCTTTTTGTGGGGGCACAGGCAGGAAAAGCTGAGTGTGGCTTAATGGCACTCACATTTTTCCAGTCTCTGCTGAGTCATGTATCAGCCCAGACGATGGAAAGTTCTCAAGCGGATGTCATATTAAAAAGGTAGAGCCAGGGAATTCAATATGTGGATTATGCAGCAGCATTCATCATAATCAACATCTTTTATAAGTCTTTCTGCTCTTTATTAATATCTTGTCTGGGAATTGTGTGAAATGCAGCATGCTCTGCGAGATGAAGAGAGATGGACCGCGCTTGACGCTCTACATCCTAAACACACAGGATGTGGATGTAAAGTGCGTGCAGATGCAGAACAGCAGATGCCAGAATTAACTCCAATCAGTCACATTGATGTAGTACACAAAGTGGGATTCCAGCAGCCCCCTTCGTGGTCTGGAAGCTCAGTATCTGTCTGACATGTTAGTAAGGTATGAACCAGTTTGAATAGGCTGTCAGACTCCTTCCCGGGTCTCCACCAATACCGGAGAAGCCTCTTATCTTTTAGGGTTCAAGGTGTGCTTCAACATAATCACTGTTTAAAACCGATATTAAAACATTCTTGTTTAGCTGCATTTTTGAGTAGTGTAGTTCATAGTCTTAATTATCATTTTACCTAATTTCTGATTGTTTTATTCATTTTAATTTGGTGGTTTTATTAAATTTACTATTTATTATTTTATTTTTACTGGTTTTAACTCATGGTTTTTTAACATTTTCAATTTTAATAATTATTTTAAAATTTCTATTTCTTTAATGGAGTTAACTAATTAACTTTACCCTTTTTACTCTTATTTTTGCCTTTTTGTTTGTTTTCATCAGTTATAAAACCAGTTATTTATTTTATAAATTAACTTGCTTTTGTATTTTTTTTTTGTTTTACATGATCTATATATTGTTGTGCTGCAATCTGTGTCGCAGCTTATGTTTTATGCAGCACATTATGCTTCTACCTGGAATTAAATGTGCTCTATAAATATACTTTTGCTGGACCATACCTTAGAAATAACAAGACGTTAATTACATATTAACTGAATTACTGGTTCTCACCTCTGTTCACTCACCTTGTGTTTTTACACCTCTCTGCATTTAATGAGCTATTATTAATCTCTGGCTCTCTTCCACAGCATGTCTTTCTCCCCTCACCCCCAACCGGTCGCGGCGGATGGCTGCCCCTCCCTGAGCCTGGTTCCGCCGGAGGTTTCTTCCTGTTAAAAGGGAGTTTTTCCTTCCCACTGTTGCCAAGTGCTTGCTCACAAGGGATCGTTTGTTGGGGTTTTCTCTGTATTATTGTAGGGTCTTTACCTTACAATATAAAGCGCCTTGAGGCGACTTTTGTTGTGATTTGACGCTATATAAATAAAATTGAATTGAATTGGTTAGTTAATACTGTTCTCCAGCTGTTCTCCAACTGGACACACTGTTTTTAGTTTGAGTATAGATCAACACAACTGCAGGAAAAACTGCCTGCTCTGCTGTATATACACCAGTAATAATCTGTAATCTCCTGCCTGACAGAAGCAGGTTGAATTTGAAGTAAGTTCATATGTAATCTGTGCTTTTTGCTTGCTTTTAACCCTCAAAACATCTCAAAGTAAGAGTTATATGTGTTTATGTGAATCTGAGCAGAGGTAAAGCCTCACAGGCCACTAAAAAGGGTGATCTAGAAAGAGGTTCAGTAATCAGTTACAATATTTTCTCATTTGTTATAAATTCTTGATGTTTCTACAGTTTCAGTTATAGTGAGTCCAGTAAGCGGATGTCTGATAGTACATAAAATAAGGCACAAATGTCCCTTCACTAACACACAGTATACAAACATGTGCATTAAATCAGTGTTTCCTGTGAGATTCAGATTTAGACAGAACGCTTAATCATTGTTTGTGCAAGTAAGTCACTGGTTGGCACAGTCTGCATCTGTAAAATAACACCTAATTGGCAGTCTGTTGTTATTTAGCTGTATGGAAAATGACAGGACCATTACTTGTATCAATAAGAGACAAGATTAAATTATCCCTTTATCATCCACACAAACAGAGGCAGCGCCCATAGCAACGCCCAGATAGCCTCTACTGCAAAGGAAAGAGGAAGAAACAGAGGAGGAGGAGGTGTTAGAGGAAACTCAAACCTTCAGTGAAGTCAGGCCAGGTCTTCTGAGCTTGACCTTTTTCAGGTTCTTCTGTGAGAGAGGTACAGTCTACCTGAAGCAGAGGGATCTTCAGGGCAGAGACTGGGCACTCTGGTGGGACTACAGGGACGGGACAGTCTGCTTTGGTGGCCGCAGTGGAAAAGGTTTCAGGGGCAACAAGAGAAATTATGACTTCCGTAGAAACTATTGCCTCCATGACTTTCTTATTCTCTGTGTCAGTAATGTGAGAATCCGCTGCTTTTTCCTCTGGATGTTTTTGCAGAGGTTTGTAGGAATTATGTTCAGATTCACACTGAGACGTTTCACTTTTATCCACAGGGCTGAAAAAACATCTGACTGTTGAGGTTATCTCCTCAACATCACATGGCAACTTCTTGTGGGATTCTTCTGTCACAATGTCAGCGATGATCACTTCTTCAACAACATCTTCATTTTTCACTTCATTATCAATAAGCTCTTCCATCAAAGGGATTGGTTGGGGATCCGCTACCATTTGTATGCCACATTCACCCTTAGATAGCACTTCTTCAACTACCCCCAAGGACAAGTTTTTGGTTTCTCCTCTCATCTCATCTAGGATCAGATCTTTTTCAGGTTCCTCAGTCGAAGCCTTCTGCACCTTCATGGTGGCCATAGCAGCACTTCTAGACTCGTTATAAGCTGCTTGTGGTTTAGCACTTGTGTTCTTAACTAATTCCAGCAGGACCTCTGTTACTGGGAGACTAGGAGCCATCTGAACTGTCTGGATCTCTTTGGGAAACTTTGGCACAACTGAAGAAGGATTAAGACCTTGAGGAGCTGGTGGCTTGGCCTCCTCGAGTGAGTAATGACCTCTGGTGGCTTTGTCCTCATGGTGGAGAAGAGAAGTTTTGAAAACTTTACCGTGACCTTCCTCTTCTTTGCAGAAGTCTTTGTCTCCCTTGAATAAGGTAGTATTTTGAACTCTAGGCTGACCAACTGATAACTCGTAGGAGCCTCTGAAGGTTTTTGGAAGCCTGTCAGGTTGTTGTTCTTCAACTCTCTTGTGACGGTAAATGTGCCTGTCCATCAAACCCTCTTGGGTTTTTCCTCTGGCCTTAATTTCTGAGGTGGAAGACCCTGGGCCTTTCACTCTTTGGACTCGAACAGAAGACGCAGGGCGACAAATACGGTGAAGAGTTGTAGGCATGATTTCAGGAGGCAGGTGCAGGTAATCTCGCAGGTACATGATTCCTTCATTGGTGAGATAATAATAGGCATGTTTCCAGGCAAAAGTCTCCCTGACATAGCCTTTAGATTTGAGAGAGCCCACGGCACAAATCACCTTTAGGTTGTTCACCCCTTTGAGATTAGGGTGCATGGACTGTGGCCGCCTGTCCTTCTTAACCACAAGGACGCCATCTCTGAAGAGAAGCTCGTAGATTGCTTTCAGATTGGCTAACGGCATTACCATTCCAGCCACCATTATATCTTCCTTAGTGTTCTTTGAGATCCTCAAGGAATTCCTTCTTTAAATACTTCAAACTTTTAGCACTTCAATGTGCAGTATTTGCATGCAGAAATATTTCACAAAGAAGACCTGTTAAAAATACTTCATTCTACATCCTTTTGGATTCGCTTTGATGAAGGATTTATCTACCCTGTTGTCATGATGAGTCAGCATGGAGAAACAGCGATGCTCAGAACCCCTCCTACCTTCTCAGTCCCCAGTCGAAAGAGAAACAGTGTGGATGAGAGGCGAGAGGGAAGAGAGGAGGAGAATTCAAAGGGGTGTGTGCACACAGGATGCAAACAGAAACCAAAAGGATCCAAACAGAGCTGAGAAAAGGACCCTGTGTGGGTAATGGGCAGTGCTGCTGCTACAAATCCCCTGCCTTAGCCACCTTAGCCAGCTTTTAACAGAATGTGCAAAAACTGTGTGTTTTTATATAAATAAATGGTAAGGATTACTGGATCAATTAATTCTTTCCTTGCTCATTTTTCCTCAAAATCTATGCACAAATCAGACAATAAATGCCAATAAACTCATCAATAATAGTTAGCTGACATTATATATCTACAAAATAAATCTATAACATGTAAGATATTATTATATCTAGTTAATTAATGTGAACCAGTTGCAGTGTTGTTAGCTATTTCATACATGAGCTGATGATCTAGAAAACTGTGCATCACTCACAGAGAATCAGCCTCAGCTGACGAAAACAACAAGAGAAAAGTTTACCAACAGCACTGGAGAAATAAACAATAAAAATAATGTGAGCTTCTTGAAGTAAAGCCATATCTGCCATCTTCTATTAAATTATTAAAGAATCAAGAGACAGTTAAGAATTTTTTTTAAAAATTGTCCTCTGTGTATTTTTTATGAATTAATAACTTAAGATTAAAATAGTTTTCACCAAATTAATGCAGAACTTTAATGTCTTAATAATGCAGAAGAGGAGACACTGTAATGAGCTAGTGTTATGTTGACTATAGTCCAAACAGAGCTTGGGAATAACTAACAAATTAATAACAAAAAAAGCCAGACATTGCATACTGCTTCATAGCATAGCGGAGAAAGTCATTTGCACAAACAATTGCAATGATAAATTTCAGTAAAAGGACGTTGATTTTAAAATGTGCAGCACTCTAATGCATGACTGCAGCCAGCATCAGATGCAGACATGTTAAAAGTAATACACCTGAAGTAACGTCTATAATGCGAGCTTCACTGGGATACAACAGTTATCAGTAATAGGTAGTGATCCAATCATCTGGAATACATACAGACACTGCAGAATATTACATATACTGTGTTATGTGAATGAATGAAATTATACTTTAACATACAAATAAACTGGGCAAGTCTTTGGCATGTGTTTTTGAAGGCAAGAGGTTTTGAAAATGTCACTTTGATGAAATACAAGGGTGCAGAATAAAAAGCTCTCTTTGTATGCTAAACTACTGAATTTGCCCAATATAATATACAGTCACTAATTTTTTCCAAAGGTTCTTCTATGTTATTCAGAGAGACTAAACCTAAAGGTCAAACGCTAAGTACAAACAGTGTATAATCTTTGGTCTCCCTGCTTTCCTTTCAACACTCTTAGCCCACATCTCCAGCCAGCCAACTCTGCAAACCTAAATGGAAAAGCCATCAACTCGTGGATTTCCCCATAAAAGAAGACAATTGTGCCTGTGTTTAGGTCCATGTTACTCAACCTCCTCTGAGACCAAATGACACCGAACAGCAGTATGGAGTCCAGGGTAACAACAGCTGCCAGTGGAGCTAAAAATACAAACAGGAGGTTTGGAAAAAGTCTGGAGGAGATGGTGATTTTTCCTAATTTTCCCTAATTTTCCCTCTCCTCTCTGACGGCTGCAACATTTAACAGTTATTCAGTAATTAATATAAGAGCACAGCACATAGTTCAGTGAGAAGTGTTGAAATAACTAAAGAGATTCAAACTTTTTAATTATTTTTCCAAGCAATCATATTATAGTCTGCTTTATAAAAATCAGCTTTTGCCTGTTTATATGTCAACCCCATTTGTCAAGAAAATTGATGGCAAACAGATTCCTGCTCTACTGGGAGAAATGTTTCATAAGTTGCTTGGATTAACAGCATGCAGGCGAGGCAAGAGGACTCCCTCTAGCAGGTCTGGGGCAAACAGTATTAAGCTCTTTCAACATCATGCAGGCTACATAAACCTAAACAGATACATCAGGATGTATTGAAAAGTCTTTTTTTTTTTTAAAACACTGAATTTTGCAGATGGAAATAACCCCACCCTTTTGGGGCATGGCAACAATTAGTGCAAAAAATCTCTGCGCCAGACGAGGCTCCACTGCAGATCATACCAAGCAAATGATGTTCTGCCAGTTCCATCATATTTTGATAGGCTGTCATAGTACTCAAAATGATATACTGAAGCGTTAAGTGAAGATGTCTGGAAGAATGAATCACAAATCATAAACATGGCTGAAATGCTGCTTTTCGCTAGCAGGGATAAATTCTTGTTGCATGGCACAGCCGATAAAAACTTTTCTGGTAAAAGAAAACAGACCTCTAACAGCGCAAGAATTTAGTGGTATTGGGATTCATCAAAAAACCTGAGGTCTGTGTTGAGTCGGTTCATTGGATGCAGAGACTTTATCGCCATGTGCTCTCCATTACCTGTCCCATGGCTCTATATCAAACAAAACGGAGGCAACAATAGAGTTTTTGTTTGGTTTTCCACCACAGAACCACAGATGGAGAGAAGTGAAACTGTCTGTACCTGCATCAAATCTCTTACAGCTTCAGCTCCATTAAAGCCATTCTTAGAACAGAAGAAGACAAAGTATTGACCATGGCACATCGCTAAAGACAGATATATAATCTATAGTTTCACAAATCCATTATCAACCAAATGGTTTTAAGCTTATTTAAATGAAGCCCTGATGGGAAAATCACCAAAACATGCAGGGCATTCTGATAAGCTAACCCACGTGAGGCACATCCTAAACCTTTGCCTGGATATAAATAATGTAGTTGGTTTATTGTAGCCCTCTTTAAGTCACAATGAAAGCTCATTGCCATGGTGGCGATGGCCGAGGTTGAGGGAATGAAGACAACTCAAAGTGACAGTGGTTTCTTTAAAATAAACCCATTCAACTCTACTGGCAGATAAATGCTCTCCGCATTCCAGTGCGTACTTTATAGCAAGTCATTTAAGATGTATGGTTGTCTTCCAAGTTGTTAAATTCAAGTCTGCATTTTGACTTTGGAAATGGAGCAGTGGGAAAATGCTGGGAGGACTATTGCTTAAACAGTTCACACACATGTGTGGCGATAAATTCTGCAACTATTGCACTTAAAACATGCTCCCAACATACTGCTCAATTAAGACCTGAGGCCTTTCTGCTTACTGAATTGTCTGCAGTGCAATGAAGGCCAAATTCCTTTGGATATTGTATGCATTAAAGGCTTCATCTGTCTTGTTCTCTGTTCCATCTGTGCTTCTGGAGTTAGTACTTACATCTGTCCACCTCATGTACAATGAATTTAAAAGTCTTTTAGTGATTTAAAGTTTTTTTTTCCCAAGGCAGATGCATGCTGTGTCAAAAAATTGCCAACTTTGAGCAGAATGGCTCATGGATTTAAAATCTGCTGGAAACTCCACATGATGACACCTTTGTTATGCAAGCATATGCTCAGGACATCTCTCCACTTACATATCTGTCCACTCACAAATGTTGCTGAATGAAAAACAGAGAGCACACACGAGAGAGTAAATTCAATTCAATTTTATTTATATAGCGCCAAATCACAACAACAGTCACCTCAAGGCACTTTATATTGTAAGGTAAAAACCCTACAATAATACGGAGAAAACCCCAACAATCAGACGATCCCCTATGAGCAAGCACTTGGCAACAGTGGGAAGGAAAAACTCCCTTTTAACAGGAAGAAACCTCCGGCAGAACCAGGCTCAGGGAGGGGCAGCCATCTGCCGTGACCAGTTGGGGGTACCTAAGTGTGCCTAAAATTAAACTAAACAGAGTGAATATTGTCCATGTTTCGTGAATTTAGTGTTATTTTCTCAGTTAAAAATACACTAAGTAGGATAAACAATTGTCAGCAATGCCAGGTAGCAGTTTCATACCGATTTTAATGCTGAAATCTCTTAAGTAACAAAATCTACAATGCATAGAAAGTATTAAGCTTTTTATCAGTGCTCAACAAGGAGTTAACTAATTTCACATGCAGCCATGTCTCTGCCAGCAGTAACAAATCCATGTTAAGCTGAATAAACACTGTGTGATTTGGGGCTGTTCCAGATGAAAAATGATCAACGTGAAAGAAGTGCAACTATAAATGGAGCTCCAAAACATTTTCCAGTTCAAAGCTGCCCATTGTAATGGTCTTGCAACAAAAAAAACCCCAAAACAAAACAAAAAAACGTCTTCTACAAAAAAAAAAAGGAGGTTAAATGTGCAAAATAAAGTATTTTATTCTAACAAAGGAGAAAATCTACTTGGTTGTAGCTGCAGAAGCTTGTTTGTATGAAGCATCTTTATGTTGTTATGTAGCATGTAAACAAGCAGCAGAGGAAATGAAGCCATGTGTCATAGCCTATGACTCATTGCACAATCTAAATATATCAAACCTGGCCCATGTTTATTAGATACGTGTATTAGATATATGTTGTAAAGTGTGGGTTTGAAGTAAACTTTGAAATGCTCTTGGTGTCACTCACCCTCTCTCTCTTTTACATTACACTGTGCAAGCTAATAAAAGGCCTAAAATGCCTTTTTGATGGCTGTAGCCTTCATTAGCTTTTTACTTTATGTTTCTCATGTTTATTCAGTACCATCTAATCTCTAATCTACACACACTTTATCTGACCTAAGTCTGGTAGTAGTACAGTCTTCTGTTGCTGGTGTTTAGTTTTTGTTGGCAAACAACTTCTCAATGTAATCCTGCCATTTCCTGGTGATAGTAGCATGCTTTATCCTACCATGCACAGGTAAAATGTGCGAAAATATTTATTTAAGACTTGTTCTGTACCAATAAGTTGTTTTTAATTTGGCTATAAAGGATCACAATGTCAAAGCAAACGTAATGGACTACAAGTTTTTGCCGGTATTGCACAATCCACTATAAATACTGTTCACAGCATAAAAGCTTTGGATCATAAGTCTACAGCGACCTGAACAAAAACGGCCGACACTATTAGAAGCTAATGGATCCCTGAGCCTGTCTGAGGCAACATGGGGAGGCATTAAGCAGCTAAACAGAATATCGGGAAGCATTTAAAGTGGAAATGCAGCTCATTGCGAAGGTGGTTTGAAAAATCCTGGACCTAAAATGGACGACATGGAAAGTAGCAAATGGATGAATGCCAGACTTTGCCAAATCAGATAGGAGCATCATATGATTAAGAGGAACCACAGCGTAGCAACGGAAGTGTGTGTGTGTGTGTGTGTGTGTGTGTGTGTGTGTGTGTGTGTGACTGACCACTGCAATGAGTCATCAAAACCCATGGCAGGGCGTGGCTGGCCAGGAATGCCTGCAGCCACAGTAGCATGACACACCAAAGAAATATGAGTACATACAGTACAAGGCCAGAACAGTGATCAGTGGGCAATAGCATTGCTACTGGCAACCCTAAAAAACAGACACACTCTTCCAGATGGTGAGAGCTGCTCACTGGCCCATCACCACACAACCTGCCCTGACCATCCAAAGTTTCAGATGATAAAAACATCAAAAGGCAGTCTGGTTTTGACATTATTTTGGAGTTGCTCCGTTACTATGCATGCATACATCAACAAAAGAAACTCAACTTGAGTATTTCAAAAGAATATTCCTCTAAAAATACTACCTGTTGCTGAGCTCTGGTGTTCACTATATCCCACACACTTAGTTTGCCTCCAGCATAGATCAACAGACCTCCCCATAACCCTGGATCACCACTGAATATCATTTTAATTGATTTATTGTCAAGGAAGGAACTGGTCAAAACATACTGAACATACCGATCAAGATTACTCTGTAATAGCTGTGTGAGAAGTTTAATCCTCTGGTATTCTTTTTTTTTTTTTGCCTTGATACTGGCTTACCACTGGAATCCACTTTAACTGCTAAGAATACAAGTTGATTATACACAGATCAGCCACAGCATTAAAACAACTGCATATTCTCAGAAAAGGGAAGTAAACAAACACTGTACGTATCCAACCTTTCAGGCATATCTCAATCAATCAATTATTTTATTTATTTTTACAATTAATATGTTTGTTTTGTCTTTGTTTTGCTGCATAATTTGTATATTTTCACCTGTATAGATTTATGTGACATGCCTAGGGAATACAGGCGTAAATTAGCCACTCTGCTAAAAAGTGGTATGCTTACATGTTATACTTTTAAACATGCACTGTCCTTGTTAAATAACAAAGAAATAAAAATATTGTGTGAGTCTACCATGTGCAGCCAAAAGAGCTGGATTGCAGAGTGGGGTCTCTAGGTATCAGGTTTGTTCTGGTGCTTCCTTGGATGAAAATCTGGAGGGTGTGGAAGCAACATCAACACTGTGCTCTTTGTTGTGTTCCTCAAGCTCTTCCCGAGCTGTTTTTAGGGTGTGGTCGAGAGCATTGTTCTGCGGAGGGAGGTGTTATTGGGAGTCTGCACCAGTCTTTAGGAGGATGATATGTAAGGTGCTTGATTATGACAAAAATCATAATCACAATTATTTTGGTCAATGTTGAGATCACAATTAACACTATTACTCAGACTCTTGAAAAATTATAAATTAATTTGACTATAAACAAAGAAGAAATGTGCCTTTTAAATTAAATTTCATAGATTTCATAATTCAACTGAAAACATAAATAAATAAATAATTAAATGTGAACCGAACTCGTTGCCACAGCCTGGTGGGGAGTGAATTTGAATTTGGACTTTTAAGGAAGAATAAGCAAAAAAAAAAGAAAAAGAAATGAGGATTATTTTAAAACAGAACGTTACACAATAACTAATCTTGTTTTATTATCTGTGAAATCTAAAATTGAATCTAAAATGTAATTAATGCCACCTCTAGTGCAAGAATCCAACGTTGCATTTTAATGAGACGGTTTTTAATTTGTTGATGTTGTGGCTGACTGATGCAGTTGCTTTTGTTTGCAATGAAAGGGCTTCCTAATTTTAAAAGAGCTTAAGCATTCCAACAATACTACTAAGATTAAATTAATCAAGTTGCAAATCGAGTTTGCTGTGTTGAGCAGCTGTTGGATATGTTAAAATGTGGCTGAGCTGTATTTAGTGTCTAGCAGAAGTTTTATAATAAAAATCAACCCAGATTATTTTAATCCTTAATTTACACAGTGTCCCATAAAAAAAGAAATACAGGAAGTACCGAACTTGGAGATTGTTAAGCATGTGAGTGACAGTAATGTTCATTATCATGTCAAGTTTGCTTTAAAAGTTTTTTTTAAATATGCAGACTATCCAATGACATCCCAGAACCAAGACTATCGAGGACATTTATGTCTTCATCAAGAAGGGTGGAGACACTGGACATTATGTTAAAAGGAGACAATACCTGGACTGCAGCCCGAGCTAATCAAGACGAGGAGTGGAAACACTAATTCCTTGAATTGTGCTCACATAACTGGATGTGGAAAACCTTGTCCTCAAGTCACTGGACTACAAAGCAAAATCAATGTTGGACTTTGAGATTTATTCAGCTACATTTGTAAGTATTGTTGTTGCTTCTGGTTTTTGGGGAGAGGGTACAGAGCAATACTGAGATGTCTGGTGTTAAAATGCAAACTGTTTTTGCAATATGATCAAGATAAGAGACCGAGTTAAGGGTTGAAGTATTAAATCAGCCACTAGTGAGGAAACTAATGTATATTTTACGTGCTTGGTATTGTATGGAAAAAAGTACAGTTTGTCAAAGCTGTTTTTAAGAGTGGCATATTAAAGGAGTTTTTTTAAATATGTTTCACTTACTAAACAAAGATTTAGATGATTTTCTTTGGTGCATTGAGTAAATTCACCTAAATATTTTTTTCAGTGTACATATCAACACTGAAGAAAGTCATCAGACCATGTCCAATACAAACCCAGGTGTACAATAGCCCATCTCCATTTGCCTCTATGTTGACACCAGCGCACAGTCGCGCTTAAATGACTTTGTCTCCACGGAGGCTGCAGGGCTTCAATCAGGCAGCTCCAGTGTTTCTTTTTGTTAGGAATTCAGTCATGGCTTATTAAAATACCCTTATGCTCAGACTTTGAACAGACCCAACTAACTACCGGCTGAAGAAGTCTAAAAATGTAGTCACTGTGGGGATGTTACCCACCGAGGTGATTTAAGGTAATGGTTGATAGATCCACTGTGGTGCCATAATGGTGTTTTGGACTGCCAAATGAGCAAGAACAAAACTTAAAGGCACTTTGACAAGACAGTTCTCTCAGAAAAGCTCCTGAAGCCACTTTGTCAGCATGATATGTGTTCAGTGCCATTAGGGGAGTCCTATAAATCAGCTTGCCCTCCTTGTAAACCCAACCCTGACATGGTGTGACAGGGCCTCCACCTCCACTCTGTCCAGTTCCTGTCCACATTCCCCTCACCTGAGTCCATTTCTAGATCACTCCCAGACTGTCATTCCCAAGAGAAAAAAAACATGATAGTAACTGTAATCTGCTTCATAGCGTGTGGCAATGAAGGGGTCTCACAAGAAAAGAGCAGGGCTTTTCATACAGCAGGGCGCCTTGCTGGCTGTTGTTGGCTGTTTTGCCTGTGGTGAGGGTTGGCGGACAAACGGCCCCAGCAGCTTTTATAACTTCATCTCATGCCAGGCAACTTCTGGAAATGGCACCAAGCTCGAGGGCTTTAAAACTTACAATTACTGACAAACTTAAATGTCAGTGGGAGGGATATGATTTCGCCCTGATGCTTGAATATAGCCCACTCTTACACTTGCAAAACGTAGTGTGTGTGTATGTGTTCATGTTATTGTAAATTGAATATATTTACATTTTGGAATGGCTTGTTCACCAAAACCAAGAAAATAAACCAAAAGATGGTTAAAAAAAACAACAAAAGTACACCAACCATGATGACAAACACCCTGCAGCTCTTCATGCCACAAACAATGACAGCACTGTTGTACCAGTGACTATTATACCAAA
>VUQS01015063.1:14024-28517 GCA_015108495.1 Heterochromis multidens
TAAAAAAAATTTTTTGTTAAAAAATAAAAAAAAAAAAAAAAAAAAAAAAAAAAAATTAAAAAAAAAAAAAAAAAAAAAAAAAAAAAAAATTTTTGTTAAAAAAAAAAAAAAAAAAAAAAAAATCAACTGAACTAATCTAAATTTATAGGAAACATTAAAAAATGAAGGCTGCTTTGTATGTGAGAGTCTCCCGCTGATTCCTAGTGATTTTAATGGTGCGCCTAATAGTCAGTTCCAAATTTTCTGTATTTGTAACATGGACAACTTTAATCCCAGACAAGCATAGTGGACAAATTTCAACCCCGGGGGAGTCGCTATATACCCACTAGGATCCAAATGTTATTTCTGTAATGCTTTTCTGGAGTTATGGATACAGACACTCTGTCCATCTGTAACAGAAGGCGATGATCAGACTTTACTTTCTGAGGAAGTTAAGATCCTTTAATGTGTGCAGCAAGATTGTGGAGATCTTCTACCAGTCTGTGGTAGCAAGTCCCATTTACTTTGCTGTTGTCTGCCAGAGATGCCAGCAGGATCAACAAACTGATTCACAAGGCTGGAACCATCATTGGCCAGAATCTGGAGGTGTTTCAGTCAGTGAGGGACACGAGGTCACTGAACAAACTGCTCTCCATCATAAACAACTCATTACACCCGCTCCTCTCCACACTACTGAGGCAGCAGAGCTCATTCTCCCTCAAATTTATTCAACCCCACTGCCATAAAGAAGGCTTCAGGAAATCATTCCTACTGTACAATAACTCTTCTTTCTGTGACAGCCGAACACACCTGTCAACAACAAAAAGGGAAAGTCTTAAGTGTTCTGGGATGGAGTCAAATTCCATGATAATAACTAATTCATGGTCCAAAGAAAAACGCTTAAACTTTACAGTTTAAACCTTCTTTTCCAGAAATGACCGCAGGGATTAATCAGGGATTAATCAGGGATTAAGGGGGTTTTCCCAGGTTAAAGGGGCACCAGTGCGCTGATACATGTGTGCATTAATGTAGGCGACGCTGCCGTTATTAATAATGCTTTGCTGCACATTATCTAAGGAGCTTCACGCCACAGCAACATCAGCAACATCAGCAACATCAGCAACCCTAAACGTTTAACACAAAACCGTAAATGAATCCGCTTCACTCCGTTAAACAGTAAAGTGGCTGAAAAAAACAAAACAAAACAGCTGCTTTAGTTTCTGCATAGAACAAACAAGCGTCGGTGGAGACTCACATGTTCTCCGCATCTTTTCTGTGAACTGGAAACATAAAACAGGCGTCCAAGGACAGCTTCACAGCATGAAGAGATACACGGCAGCGACCGGAAAGCGATTTAGCTGTCGTCATGGCGTTTCACGACAGTTTCACGACAGTAAAATTTAATGGTGCTAATATATAATATAATAATTTTTTTTATTTTTATTTTTTTTTTAATCGCTCTTCGTTAAAGACATTTTTTTTAATGTTTGGTAAACAATGTCTAAAAGTTTTTTTTTTTTTAGTAAACATAGTCTTTACCAAAGTTAATAAATAACAAAATAAATAGGCTGCATAAACTATTTATCCAATTCAGCCTCAACCTTACTTTTTTAAATCTATTAGATGTAAGTGTTGCACTTGATTTTTAAGAGTTAAAAAAGCAGGGTATTTTTTTTTTATCAGTATGCGTAAAACATGCATTTATAAATTTGAATCAAACACATCCTAACAACTCCAGCGCTGAATAAATCTCAGATTTATTTATTTCATAAACATAAATTGGTGCATTTGAGATTTGTCAGTTATTAGTTGGTTATGTACAGAACCAAAATTAGGAAAAAGTTGTCTCTGTCCAAATATTTATGGACCTAACTGTACATCAGCAGACAAAAGTCCATAGATCAAAAACAAACAAACAAACAAAACAAACAAAAAAAACCCCCAAAAAGTGCTGGACAAACTCTTTACTGACCATGTAAAGATACACATGTATATATGTGCTTTGTTTTGCACTTTGTTTTCTCCTTTTGTACTTTAAACCCGTTTTTATAATGCGATATTACTGTTATATAAAACTGAATCAAGCTGAGGTATTTGTGGTTGACATTGCTGCTTTTTGGTTTTAAGTTGCATTTTGAAAACTAGATTAAAATCTGAAATGCTGCCTCCTGCTGCACCGGAGTGCAGATTGATAAACAAAAACAAAAACAAACAAACAAAAAAACCCATCTCTGCTGTTCCAGTTTATTGTACTCTCCATGACACCTTCTAATATGGTGGCATACTCTCTATTAATGAGGTACAAATACAACATTGTATATGTTACCCAAACAGACTAAATATAAAATTATATAAAGCAAATAAAACATCTGTACAATACAGTTTAAATACAGATCTATAGGCAATTATTTGATGAATACAGCAAGACTACTCTACACTTTGGAAGTCAGTCCACCTAAAATCTGCACAGTTTGCTGAATCTATATAAGGGAAAATGTTTAATACAAACAGTTAAAGATCATTTGCATGTTTGATTATACTGACTTCAGAGGATTCTCTTACTGAATGTGTGTCACCTTTTGACCAGTTAGCCATGGAGAAGTTGCAAGATGTTCTCCATAATGTTTCACAATTACAGCATTCTCCTTTTCAAGAAAGGGCCCCAGAATAGCCTCCATCACAGCCAGTCAGATCAGTTTGTTCAGGCTGTTAACACAACTGCTGCACTAACTACTACAATTGGAAACCACTTTCTTCCTCTTTATCTTCTTCCTCTTTTTCTTCTTCTTCTTCTTCTTCTGCTTAACTGACAACAACGTGAAAGGCTGTCGATTAGGCTTCTGGATTGGAGTGAATTACAAAGGGTTTTCCATAATGTTTCTCTTAGGAGATTCCCCAAAACTATGCTTTGTTTCTTTTAATGCAGACACCTACTACTTTCTCCTTAATACTGCATGTAGTCAGGGTATTTACAGTGTGTGCATGTTCCTAGTTCTGTGTTCAAGTGATGTCCCATCCTACCTGAGATGGGTAGAGACAATTTTAACCCATTTATACCCTTCCTGTCCAGCCAAATTTCTAAACCAATACATATGTGTTTAATACAAAGATGTTTTTGCATTGTGACTCTCTGTGATTGTCCCTCTGTGATTTTAATATTTTTTGGCTAGTATTTCCTTTGTCCTTCCAAACCTAGGTAGGAGAATCCCACAATAAGAGAGTTGTGCATCATAGATCTGCCTTTCAAACTCAATATTAATCAAGTGTTACTCTAGACCTTTAAGCATGCATGTGTACTACTTAATCACCCTTAGCTGTGCACACAGTAAACCCAACAACCAACTGTGTTATTTTCTACAGCATTCTCAAAACCCCAACTTTGTGTCACTGTGCTGAAAGAGCAGAAAACAGCTCCGGCCACTTCACAGGCAATTGCTCTCCTTTCCTGATGGTACACATTGTAGCTTAAAAGCCTTTCTCACCAGGTTGCTCCAGCATTTTCACCAAAACTCCACTGTACAGGACAAATTTTCAACTTTTCAACTGTGAGATTTATGATATCTTTGTAAAGCCAGCTACTGTGGCTCCACCACACACAGGGTAAGCAGATTTTCATGTGTAAATGTTTCTTTCTCTGTGTCCAGTCATGATTTCATTTAGCTGTTTTCTTTTGACTAAAAAAAATGAGTAGATGAGGATCTACTGAAAACTGAATTATGGGTTAAGGAGAGGAGGATGGTTCATTTTAGAAACAATGCAGAGCAAAATTTTTACCTCTAGAATCCCCTCTGTCCCTCTGAATCCCAGATAATTTCAATCCTGGAAACAAATCCTTTTCTTTTGTATTATGGAGACCAGTTCTAAACAATAATTTCACTTTACTTCAAGGGCAGGAAAGGGATCTTGCAGCAGCTATTCAAGGCTTTGCTCAGTCAGGAGTCTAAAAATGTGTTGCTGACATGTTGCATGTGTGAATTTGGCATCAGCCTGAAAGCAGCCTCAAAGATATTTCTTGCAGCATGCAGTCACATTTCCATCTATAGAGTCTAATACTTCAAAATAATTAAATATTTAGCAGAGAAATCCTGCATTGTAATACTGTGCAAAAAGGAGGTAATGGGGCACTGCTAAACTGACCTAATGAACATTAAGTTTAACAGGCTTATATGCAGAGATGAGTGCAAGTATAACTCAGTAAAATATCACAGAGGAAAGTTGGGATTATTCTGTGATGAGTGCAGGCTTGACAATTATTTTAAGTAACATCACAAGTTATTGTTGTCAAGTGCTTGCTCATAGGGGGTCGTCTGATTGTTGGGGTTTTCTGTATTATTGTAGGGTCTTTACCTTACAATATAAAGCGCCTTGAGGCGTCTGTTGTTGTGATTTGGCGCTATATAAATACAATTGAATTGAATTGAATTGAATTGAATTGAATTGAATCACTGAAAAAAAAAAAAGGCTACTGGTTAAACAGTTAAAACATGTTGGGTTCAGTTAGATTTCATAAACATGGAACCTGGAAGAACATTGTGTGCTGATGGCATGTGATAGCTGGTAGTGCTGAAATGGAAGTGTACTGGGGTGGGGCATCCTTTTGCGAGGATGGGTGTAGTTGTGCAGCCCAAGAGCACACTGAGTGTTTCTTTTAGTTCACCCAAAAGATGTGTTTAATCTTCTGCAATCTTCTTTGTACTAGTTTATTAACTACCTTAAAGTAACTTTTTACTGTTTCACAGAGAGAAGGTTCTAGGTTTGAACCTTCTGGGGTTTTTTCCACCACAGTCCACAGACTGTCCACAGACAGTTAAATGTATGGTATAGATTTGAGCTTATGTTGTCTGTTGGTCTGTCTATCTCTCACTCGCTCTGTTAGCATTGTTAGAGACTGGTGACCTGGGCACGCTGTATCAAAGACATGCCACTCAATGAACCCTGAAACCTTTGAAAACCTTCCAATTATAACATACATGGGAAAAAGCTTCTTAAAACTTTATTTAGGTGCAACGTCACTAAACTAAATCACTAAATTTTTTAAGCATTTTTAATCAGATTTTACTGCTGAATCTATACATGTAGCTTCTTTGTCCCAGTGACCATCAAAATTAAAGTTATTTTACACAATGCTTCAAACAATGCACACACACGGATGCACTCACTGTCCACTTCATTAGTAACACCTTGCTAGTACCAGGTTGGATCCACTTTTGCATTCAGAGCTGCCTTAATTCTTCATGGCATTGTCCTGGCAGGATCTGGCTCTCCTTGCTGGCCTGTCTGCAAGCGGAGCCTCTGTTTGCTGGGGTTCTTACCTTCACACCCGTTCTGTATTCAGAACAGTAACATTCAGAACATTCATTCATCAGTTTGTGGTGTTTAAGAACTGGTTTGTGCTCTGATGGTGAGGTAAAGAAGTCTTATGTGCAATACTGCTAGGTTTGGAATGGGCAGAAGAAGTGAGGGAAAACAAAATACTCATTTGTAGTCATTCATTGTCAGTTTTAACATCCTTCAGTACAGGTTTATGAAATACCATTAGTCAATTTGCAGCTAATTAGTTAAGGGAAAAACAAAATATTCATGTGGGTAACTTCTCATGTAGGATTTCCAGGAAATGAGAAAGCAGATAAACTAGCAAAGGGATCTGTCAGTAAAAGAAACATAGATATTGAGTCTATGGAGTTTGACTGACATGATTTGTTCATCACGTTAATAGGATGGCTTTCTTTTATTTCATTTTTGTTTTTAATGTTTATTAATATTTGTTATTTATATGTTAAAAATAAAGATTTAATTTCACTGATGTCAAACTATCAAGAGCAGAGGGAAAGTGCATACTATGGCAGGAAATAATTAAGCAATGGCAAGAGACTTGGGATGATGAAATAAAAGGTAGACCTTTACATGTAGGAGGAACAATGACGCAAGAAAACAGAAGGGGATAGACATGCAAAGGTTAGGGCTGTCAGTATTAGTAATGTACTTATGTGTGGGGGACTCAGCAGAGGGGGGAAACTATTATTTAGGTTTCTGAGAACTATGTAACGTTTGGTGAGAATATAATTCAGCTGGACTGCTGAAAAGATAACGAAAGTAACAGTAGATGGTAGTGAAATGTAAAATGGTGCCGACTGCCATTAAAACCCAGAGAAGAAGAATCTCCTCTCCGCCAGATCGTTGTCACCTCTATGGTGGTATTTAGGGCTCACTTGTCTTCAGTCAGTCCTTATGTTTTGCACCCTTCAATCTTGTTCTCTCCACTGTTCTTCAGCAACCTGTGTGAAGTGAGAATTGCTGCTCAACTCCCTTAGATCCCTGTTTCTTTGAAGATATTTTTTGACATGTCTTGTTCCACTTACGTGAGTTTTCCTGCTGGCCACTTCATCTGTAAGGAAATACACACACCTGCGTTCTACCTTTCTGCCCGACTCTCCATTGAATCCCTCTCCACCTCTTTGGAAACCCGTCTGCCTGCCAGCTCCCCCTCCAAATCACCTGCTCAAGAAACAAACAAGTAAGGACTCAGAATCCAATTACAACACTTGCAAATTAATCTTTCTTTCTGGCAGAAATCCCCGTCCTGTGCCTGCAGAGAAACTTTCCACCAGCCCTTACCAGCTTTTAAATCACACTTCAATCTTTGTAATAAAATCTCTAAATTTGCTGTCAGCTTCTGGGTCCTGCTTATTGAGTCCAATCCTTGGTTAAATATGAAATTCATGGGATAGATTTGTAAATTACACACTTACAGAGAAAAATAGACGTAGCAGTTAACTACACATGGGTTGTCGAGTGATGACAACATAAGCTTGTGTGTGCAATGGTTCCAATGTAGGGCAACGTGACTGTATCACAGACTAGTATGGTAAAATTAAATCACTTTACAGTATACGTGTGTGCGCTGTGCGTGTCTGCATATTGTGATGTAGTCAGTCTATTCCTAGTATAAAGAAAGGGCTCACTACTGTCTCCATGGAAACAGGCAAGAGGCAATGGATGAGTCTTTATGTGTGTGTGTGTTTGATATGTGTGTTTAAAGGGGGAAACATATAGAATTCTACATTCTGTTCTATTGAGCTATAAACCTAAATAAAACATTTGAAGCTCACCAGTATGAGGGATTACTTGTCATGATCCACATCATACAGAACTGTGCCAGTCCTGTGACTGATGAGCAGCCCTTCTATGGTGCTTCCTTAGGTCTTCTGCACACTACATGCTAGAAAAAGCTACTTCCCTATGACTGTGGAAAGATTTAGGCAGGCTGATATTGGTATCTGTGACTTCATATACAAGTCCTATTTGGTATTTAAGATCTGCCTGAGAAGACTAAACTCAGGCTAAAGACAGCAAGGAGACTAGACTGTTAACTCCTTTCACTTTATGGAATAAACAAGAACTAATTTGAGTCTGATGTCCATGAGGAAACACTGCTCTGCTCACACATACACACAAATGTTACCAGTTTATAATGATTTATGGCATTTTGCAAGGTGAACATGGAGAACACTGTGACCTTTGATACCCCTTAACAGGAAATCAGCATTACAGTTTATATGTAATCTGTAACTAGAGGTGTAGGGTGGCCACAAGAAAGGCTCAATCTGCATTCTTTCAGACCCTGCCTTCCAAACTCTAGCAGAATCTGAAGAAAAATTAGGAGATGCAAAGCAATCACTTCTCAAATTAAGATCCCACCCACCTGCTGCCCAAGCTAGTGGTGAGACCTCTCAATTAATGACTAAATCAGTGTTCCAGTCAATCGATTTACTACCTCTTGATTGCTTCCTACAAGTCTTCCATAGCCTAAATCAATAAATCTTTAGGTGCAACAGGGCAGTACTCTCACATCTTGATTAACATAATAGGTTGACAAAAGCAGAAGTCTTCCATCGGTGTAGATCTGAAGACAACATCACCCCTGTTTACCTTTGAATTAATACCTACAGACGTGAATATGTGAGGATTTTTGGAAACTGTCAAATCGATGTCTGATATGTCCCAGAAAACTTGAACAGTTCAGATATTTCACATCCAGAATGAGCATGGTAACCATTACTTTCTAAATATAAGCATGTAAGTACTGTAATTTTGAATGTGTTAACATGCAGACATATGCAAACCTTGCATCTGAGTAGCAAAATTAAAGTTAAGTAGTTATGGTGGATAGTGAGACACTTCTGTAAATGCATGCTAAAGAAAGCTGCTGTACATGGATGGATGGATGGATGGATGGATGGATGGATGGCCCTTAAAACAATGAAAAGCTCACCTCTGTTTTGCTGGCTTATGCTCAAAGGGGAGTTATTATGCTTATTTCCAAATATTTTATTCCTGGGCTCTAGAGTAGCTTTGCATGATTCACAGTTCAAAATAATCCTTATTCATCTTTTACTGGACTTTTGTGAAGCTCCTCAATTGTCCATCCATTGTCTGAAACAAGTTGTTTTAGCTACTCTCTGTTTAAGGCCATCTTCCCTTTAAGCCAAGTTTGTTCTAACTGGACGTCCCTTGCAAACAAAAGATTTGGTGGGGCTTCTGTGCTCATAGCTACAGCTGTATATCTGAGATTACTATTAGAGATATGTACTCTCCCTGACATCATAGAGCAATGAGTAGAAAAAAATGTGTAAAACCAAGCATTTAGAACTGCCTGAACACAGATTATAGGAATAACTTGCACATATCTTTAAATTATCTCATAATTTAAAACATAGACCATTTTTAAATTGAGTGTCCACAATTGCAACATATATTGATATAAAGAATGAGATTTCCATACTGGATTGGTCAGGGCCCAGGTTAACAATGACTGCCTCTGGTGCTGTTGGCCAATAGGGTGCTGGTGGCTGCTGTTGGCCAAAGACATGGGAAGGAGGAAGGAGGACATGCAGAGGGTTTGTGTGACAGAAGAGGATGCTAGGGATAGGGTGAGATGGAGGCAGATGTTCCACTGTGGCGACCCCTAAAGGGAGCAGCCAAAAGAAGAAGAAGAAGATATAGGCTTGTGCCTAGGGAGGTTGTCTACCAATTTGAAGGTCAGTGGTTCACTCCTCGGCTTCTCCAGTCCCCCAGCCTGCATGTTGAAGCGTCCTTGGGTACAACACTGAACTTTGATGCATCCATCAGAGTGTGACATTTAGAAAGTGCTTAAAAGTGTAGAAAAAGGTGCTTTGAGTGCTCAGTTTGAGTAGAAAAGCGCTGAATAACTACCAAAATAAGGAAAACATTTATTATTTGAGATTAAATTAATTCCTTAAAGTGCCCTCAGTTCCTTCCTTCCAGAAGTGTTTATGAGATATTATCAAGACCAAAAAAGATTTAATATCACATTTACCATCGCATCAATCACATGGAAAGAATCACTGTGTGTGCATGTTGGCTGTATGGGTGTGTGTCTAGTCTGAGTACATGCTTTTAAATTCAGTGGGCTTTCCTGGAAATACTGCGTTAGAGAGAGAGAGAGACTACTTAATTTCCCATCACTTAGTCACTGTAATGCGAGATGTAAAATGTCTAACATCTGATTATTTACAGAGGTAAAATGCATATCAGGCTCCTTCTTCCTCATTTCAATTGAATTATTTACATCTTTCTCCCTCTCTCTCACACACATATTTCTGAGGGTTACTGGAAGTCAATTATTACTACACTCTAAATAGTCCAATCAGTATACAGTAAATGTGCCCACTTATGAACAATGTTAGGCTCTATCGCTCTTTAAATAATGCATTAATAAAGACCTACCTCATGAGATACAATATTAGCATTTCTGAGTGTTTACTCTTTCTTGGCTCCAGGTTGATATTGAGAGTATACACACACTTCCTCGCAAACAACCATATAGTACAAATACAAAGGGTTCTTCTTTTAAAATCTACTACCCAATGTGACTAATAAGTCAGTCAGAAGGAGGAAGGCAGCCTCTGTTTAAATTAGACAACCCTGCAGACCTTGCCTTTCAAAGTTACACTTTAATATGACATACTGTGTCATATTAAAGTGTTGTGAATGAACGTGATAGCTTAGGAGTGATTATTAGTCAGTTTTTTTTTAATCTATAAAACAAACAGTGGTAACCCCTTCCATATTCCAGAAATTAAGCTTACAACATGTGCAATAATCTATTCTCAGTGATACACATTCTTTACTCTCAGTCATTATTATTGCACTTACACACAGTCCTGCTCCTGTTCTCTTGATTAGGTTTACTGACCTCTTGCAAAAATGAACAAAGAGTGCAATGCTTCACTTGCAAGAGCAGGAAAGCTGTTAAAAATACACTGTATGTTAAATAGCTGCCTCTGAGACAACACGGAAAATCACACAGGTGAAATTCACATTGGGTTATTATTATTATTATTATTATTATTATTATTATCAGCAAAATAAATAAAAAGTAAAGAAATCAGCAGATACAAATTTTTAAAAAATCCACAAGGGGTGACACTGATATTTTCTCTCACAATTTTCATTTGTGTCTCCTAATTTGGAACTTAATAATGACCAGATTTGGTGAGAGAAAAAATCAAAAAAGTGACCTATGATATTCTTACATATGAGAGAATTACATAATGAAATAATAACAAACTGCATGTGCCAATGACTAACAACTGAAAAGACTGCGTGTGGGCATGTATAAGGAATAAAGAGGAAAAAACAGCACACTTAAACCCCTACAAAATACTGCAACTTGGCAGCTTCAATGTTAGGGTTCTGTTTTCGTTGTTCATTCCTATGCTATCATGGTTTAATGAAATGGGGGGCCTCAGTAATGTGATCTGTAAAACCTGTGCATCTCTACTAGTAATGGTCAGTTTGTCTGTTGTGGGGGTTTGGGGGGAAGCTGATAATCTGACTGAGCAAAGAGATCTGTGACCTGACAGCATGAATCAATGAGCTGAAACCCACTGCTCAGCTTGTCAGTATGTTAAATGAAATATAAGATTTGTGGCTCTGTGTGTCCCCAGCCTTTGTGTATTTGTGGCACACAAATAACTGAGGTGAGCTTTGTATTCAGTATCTGGAAAGTATTGAAAATAAATGATCAAATAGGGCATGATACATATGTATACATATGTGTTTAATTTAATCATGTGTTGTATTTTCTGTACACCCCATTATAAAATAGGTTTCTACACAAAGTGGATGAACAGTAAGCAATGATGTGTGCGTTTGCTCAAAGCTATAGGGCAATGAGGCAATAAAACTTGATTAATACCTGGTCATCTTTGTAAAATTTGTCCCATCGGTGGCTCCTGCATTTAAAAAACTCAACTCCCTGCATATCTATGTTGTTTTTTGGTGTAATATATTATCCGTGCAGTAGGCTTACATAAGGATATCAGTGAATTTAAACCCCCAACAATCTCAAACAAGCTTCAACGCTCCTAGCTACTCTAATTAATCCACTTGACTTCCCTCTAAATTAGGAACGGCCGGTTTGACAGGACTGTCCCTTTAAACAATTCCGCTTAACAAGGGAACAGTCCATCTCAGTAAAAAAAAAAAGGGGGGGGTACTCCGTCACTGCCTCGTTTTCTACATCATAATGCCAGAAATACATCCTGAAAAAACACAGCCGACTTATTTTTAAAAGACTCACAAACACCTATATAATAGCACAGAGAAAAATAACATTTAATCGCGTCACATCTTAACAAAAAAACCCCGCTGTGCACCCCTTTGGGGGCGCATCTATTTTTAGCATCAGCTGTTGCAATACAAAGATTAGCTACTCGACGTATTGTTTCGCAGATGCGGGCAGCTCACTCCCGACTGTGGCGAAAGGGCGGCGGTGGTTTGAAGTCGAGAAAGAGGATGAGGATGAACATGTCGGCGTGAGGACGCGTCTTTCTTTTCGCCATAGAGAAGCTCTTTATAGGTGAGTGGTTTTCCTGCTGAGACACAAGAGGTCGTGAACGCGGGCGTCTGTATTCCCGCACGGTGCGGGCGGAATCTGCCGTTAACGTAAAACCCAACAACTTAGTGTAGCCTAGCTAACAGTCAACAGATTACTTCGAGTAATGAGTCAGGGGAGATTAGCGTGTCGTAAATGAGCATATGACCGACTGTATCCCGTTTGCGGAATTTCCTTCTTTTTTTTTTTTCCGGTGCAAACTTAAAGAGAAAGATGAAGCAGCCGAAAGCCGTTATTCAGGGGCGGTTACTGTCGGCTTTCCTCGGCGGCTTTCTCTTTCTCACACTCAGACAGGCCTTGGCTCCGTGTGTCAGAAATTTCCAGTGGGGCAGAGTCATAAACATGATGCTTGGCTTTTTTCTTGCACTCTATTTCTTTATTTTTCAGCAGCTACACACACACACACACACACACACACACACACACACACACACGCGCTAATCACTATTAATAGCAAAGTGAAATCATCAGTTCATTCGGCTGTCTGGAGACAGATCCCTCTTTATCTTTTCATCAGAACTTAAGCGAGAGGCCAAACCCTGCCTCCTCCTCCTCCTCCTGCTGCTGCTGCTGATGATGATGATGATGGTAGTGGTCATGTTGTTTACAGTGCTGCATGGTTTGCTGACTTTATGTGGGACTGCACAGCATTTTTATCTGCTGTCCCCATGTCTGACATATTGAGACAATGTCCCACATTTTTGATTGGGTCTAGCAGTGGCCCCCAAATGGTGTGCCTTGATGCAAGTCCAGGTATGCCTTGGGGTTATGATTGCAACTGCGTGAAAAGTACTTGAAAGGCCATAATGATAATGTTTGTGCAGAGGTAAAACTGGTCACTTTACTGCTTGGAGAAACCAGAACCACCTAACACAAAAATGTCAGGACAAACTTCTGCTTGAGGGTGTCATTTACTGGGATGAGTTAGATAAAGAGTCCAATCTCTCTGAAAGCAACTTTGCCTACTGCGAAAGAACATCTGAAACACGGGCAGCAAGAGAGAGACGTTATATGCTAGTGTAGCTTATTGCAAAGCAAAATTATTGTAGGTGGCATGCTGGAAAGTGCATCATCTGACGAGCCCATCAAAATTGTCACTCATGTCATTCCAGATGACATGCAGGCTATTTTCTGCACACATGAATACAAGCTTGATTGAAGTTTTAGCTTGATTTTGGGTGTCCTTTCAGCATAAAGTTTGAAAATGACTGGGGCCTAGTATTTACAAGCCTGCATTAAACTCAACAGTTTGTTTTATTTTATTTATTTTTTATTTTTCATCAAATCACTTCTACAAGAGACACCTGGCTGAGGTAGCAGCCATTCAAAGAAAATGTTAAAAATACAACAGATGCAATTTAAAATGCAGTATATACAACATGATGTACTTAAAAAAATACACTAGTGGCCTCTTAGGGAAAAACAGCCACATGCTGCCTTTACCTGATTCTTTATGATGCTTTAAATTCAGTGCTAGACAGAAGCAGTTCAGATCTTTATTCCAAGTCCAGGATAAGCCAATCTGTTTACCCAAGGTGCATTAAAAAGCAACCGTTTAGAGGAGAGTAGCTGGTAACTTTTGGAGCATAACTTTTTTTTCAGCTTCCTAATGATATTAGTCATGTGTACATTAAAGACAACATTTGGATCTGTCTGTAGATGAGTGCCCCTTGTCAATGGATTTAAAACAATAAGCAACAAAGAATGGAAAACTACTTAGACGTGAGTGAAGCCTTGGGAAAGTAAACATTTCTTTGTCTCTATTTTTGATTGTAGATGTTTATTTCACAATATTTGAATCTAGCAAGAAATGCATGGTTCAGAAGGAGATGTGCCGATCTATGGATGCATCCTCTAATGAAACCCAAAGATTACCAGACAGCCGAAATAAAGGTTTTAACAGTTTTAAGTCATATAGACATACACACAGCCTGTAAATAACTCATGTTCAGTCCAGCCGTGCAATATTAAGTCCCAATCTTACTGGGTATGTACACATATTTGTAATATTTGTATGTATGAGCAGATAGATATATAATGTGTGTGTATGTATATGTATATATGTGTATGTATGTGTCTATGCATACACACATACACACACACACACACACACACACACACACACACACGTGTGTGTATGTGTGTATATATGTGTATATGTATGTGTGGATACACTACCGGTCAAATGTTTGAGAACACCCCATTTTTTCCAGTTTTTTTTTATTGACAATTATGCAGTTTAATGTCTCATTGCACTCTGAAATGAAAGCATAGTACAAATAAGCAATTGGAGTTAAAAAAGACATCATGGAATCAATTTATAGACCAAAATGTATTCTAAACCTTTGACTCATCAAAGTAGCCACCTTTGGCAGATATAACAGCTGAACACACTCGTGGCATTCTTTCTACAATAGAAATCAAATGTTCTTCAGAAAGTTCTTCCCATATCTGTTGCAGAAGTTCCCATAAATGTGTGGCACTTGTAGGTTGCTTTGCTTTCACTCTTCTGTCCAGTTCATCCCAAACCAGCTCGATGGGGTTTAAGTCTGGAGACTGTGCTGGCCACTCCATGTTTTCAAGCTTACCATCTT
>VUQS01015071.1:5750-18273 GCA_015108495.1 Heterochromis multidens
TATTATTATTATTATTATTATTTTTTTTAAAAATTTTTTTAGGTAATCTCCCAAGCTCAGTATCTGGTACTTGACTTTTTGGGGTGTCGCCTTCATAAGGGCTAGGGTTAGAGTTATGTTATTTCAGAAGATAGAGAGCTTCTCCTGCTTCAGAATGGGTCTTGGGGAGTTAACTGTGTCAAGTAAGCGCGACCAATCTGCGTACAGTGAAACCGATCAGTTTATGTTACACATGTTTGGTCAAATGGACACAATTATGACAACTATAATGCTTGATTAAATGGAACCCCAATAAACAAAACGGGTTTTAAAGAAACACGTAAATAAAAAAATATTACAATCTTGGTGATTTCCATTTGCCTCTGGATAAAACCACTTTGAAAAAGTTGACCTCATCTTGCCATCATAGTTGTACACCTGTCACATGGTCACATTTTCTTGTCCCAGGGCTGGTGCTAGAAATCTGGGATGAGAGCTGATACACTATGATTAAATATCATTAAGAATAATATTCAAGTATAATGAGGGGAGGGGGGGGGTGGATTGTGTGGAAAAGTAATGCAGCATTTTGAACATTGGAGAGGCAGTGCCGTGTTAGGGCTCACCATGGATTTATTGTGTTTACGCTGTGGGTCTGGTGATCAGTAGTGAGCTGTCTTCTAACTTGTGTGTCAGCAGAAAAATGTGGAAAAGGATAGAGACAATTTCATGACTTGATCGTGCTATCAAGTCAGCAAAATATAGAAGCCCATGTTAGTTTTAAGTGAATTTCTTTGGTGAATTTCTTTTAGCAGACACATTATATTTGGCTGATTGTGGTGGGCATGTAGCTGCCTAATTCTTTTTTTTCCTTTTCTTTTCTTTTCTGTACAAAGACACAGTTAAATCTCTTGTTAAAGAATCACACGGCTGTGGTGTACAAAACCTCATTCAGCCCTCGCTTACCACACTGGAGATATGCGACGGTGCACGTCTCCTCTGCCACCAGACAAAAGTTAATTTAGTTTAGGTCATTTTTAAGTTAAGTTTAATTTCATTTAGTTGGTGTTATCTCTTGTACCGCATTTGTTTGCCTTTGTTTCAACTTTAAAATGTTTTCTGTTGAGCAGTCCCCTAATGAGCCAATGAAGCTCAAATCCGTCAGGTTTCTGTGTCCATACAGCATTCACCGCAGTGCTGTATTGCAGCATGTGTAAAGAATAGTGATAAGCTATCGTCTCAGTACACTGTTTTATCTTAACTGGCCCAGTCTGCCAGACATTCACGTAGAGCTGCTGTTGCTGTCTAGTCACATCTTTTCCTGTTCGCTCTACAATTCCCTCCCTCCCCATTAAGGGAAAAAAAACCCTTCAATTTGAGCAACATTATGACATGATTGTAGTCTGATCAAAACCTTGATCTAAAGTTAGACATTAGGTTGGAAAAGCAAAGGGAGAGTAGGAGGGAGTTATCTGTTGGGAAAAATGCACTCATTAAAATGGCTCACACAAGCTAGAGGACCATAACAAACAACAAAGCCCAGACAATCCTGTTGCAGAATGCTGATGAGGTTTACCGTGTGCCTCTCCCGTCTGTTCGCTCTCTCTCACCCTCTCTCTCCTTGCTTCTCTAAAGCTTTCAAACTTTAGTTTCATAACTGAAAAGCATTAGATACTGTTTTGGGTGTGTGTGTGCTTTCTTTTTGTGGAAAACTTTAAATCGCACCACTTCTTGAAGTATATTGCTTGACATTTTATTTGGAAGCTTGAGCGTTTATTTGTGTATGTACATTGACATTGATTATCATTCAAATAGCACATGGGTAATATAGGTGCAAAGTCACTGGATATTAATTACACATAGTTAGAAAAAGCAACCACTACTGTCATCCCCTGATGACAAGCAGTTATACTTGAATACAGTAGTTTTAGATATGAGACATAGCTATAGAACAAACAAAGAGGACTGTGTGTTCAGTGTACTTTTATGGCATTTCTGAAATGACTAGTATCAACTCTGACTAATGCATCTTTAATTTGTGTCGTGAATAATCAGTTTCATCATTTGAATGGTGGTTTAGACATGATTTGCCATTTTGTCTGCAGCCCACAGCACACTGCAAGGTTTTTGCAAAGTGCAAGAAAGTGGGTGTGAGGAGCAGAAAATGTTTCAGGGTTTGGCGAGAAGAGAAAAGCATCCGACTGTGTTTTACCAAATTATGGATCTTAGGACAGTCATCTCTGTAACTGACTAGAGTACCTGTTTGAAAATAAGACTGAATACTTATTTTAACCATTAGAGGGCATAAAACTCCAATGTCAATGAGATAACTATAGTGCTAACCTACTATCTTTGTGCTCAAATGTTTATAAAACTTTATTTTTTAATATATTGTGTGGAAAATTGTTCAGTGTCTGACTTTGTTTGTATCCAATCTTTCCACCACCATAAAGCTGATGAGAAGACCTTGCCTCCAGCACCCACAATGCTAATGCTTTCCACAGAGGGATTACTCTGCCCGTTTGCGCTGCTCAACCTCAATCCAGGGGTTAAGCAGCTAGTCGCACCTCCTTCTAACCTGGCCTTGGAAGGGGAGAGACTACCCAAACCAGGTAAGAAAGCCAATGAATTGGAAAGATGTTTGTCTAAAATATTTCCTCAAGTTATAATCATATCATGCATTGACTGCATAGTGTTTGAGATGTTACAGCTACTCCTGTAGTGCCATTGTAGGTTATTGACAAGCGTCGACAAATTAAACAAGTCACTAGTTAGTTTCAGATGAACACTATTAGGTGTGAATTTTCTTTTTTTATCTGTTGTCTGAGTTAAGTTAAATTTCCTAAGTAGCCAACTCCACAGCACAGTTCAACATTAGAGTTCTGTCATTTAAAAACCTCACAAAATTACTTACTGTACCTTTAAGTAAGCAGTTTTCTGAATATATCCCTGATTATGTTCATTCTAATGTCTTCTTTTTGGTCTTAGGACTAATTTCAAATGCACTCAGTGTTTGAAAGCCTTAAACTGTGTTCACACAACCGGTTAAGAAGCAGCTGAACACAAGTCATTTTGTTAAGTTTCTGTGTTTTAATGATGAGAGCAGAAAAAGACATAACTCACTGGCCACTTTATTAGGTACACATGTTCAACTGTCCTTTAATGAAAATATGTATCAAACCAATCACATGGCAGCAACTCAATGCATTTAGGCATGTAGACATGATCTAGAAAACGTGCTGAAGTTCAAACTCAGCATCAGAATGGGGAAGAAAGGTGATTTTAAATTATTTTGAATGTGGCATGGCTGTTGGTGCCAGACGGGCTGGTCTGAGTATTGAAACTGCTAATCTACTGGGATTTTCCCACACAGTCATGTCTAGGGTTTACAGAGAATGGTCCGAAAAAGAGAAAAAATATCCAGTGAGCAGCAATTCTTGATTTGTTGATTCCAGTATCATTTTGTAAAGAGTTTATTTATCTAATAATTTGTTTTTTGGGGGGTTTTCACATTATGTTCACTGACATTTGTTAAATGTGACCAACTGTTTTTGCCATGCAGTGAGCTTTTACTAGACTCTCAAGTACCTTCTATTCTGCGAACAGCTTTTTTTCTTTGCCCAGCCAAGATCACTCATAGAGCGGTCTGACAACATTTCTGCAAATTCCTTTAAAATCAGACAGAAATATGATTTTAAAAAATTGTTGTTCACCTTTCTGAACCAAATCCACCTTCTTTTAGAAGTAGAAATGTGTGCTTTTAGACCAAACTTGCTCAACATGTGATGACATTAAATGAAATCAAATTTATTTTCTGTTCACAGGCTCTCTGGCAACCCAACCACTCAAAATTGCTGCCTCTATTCAGTCTGCCTCAGCAGCATTCCCAAGCCTTGGTCTTACTCCAGCAGCTGCTTCCAGTTCTCCAGCCCCTGTTCCCTCTTCTACCACTGCCCCATTCAGTGTCGTTCCAAAACCTCCTGTGTCATCATCAGCATCAGGCTTCACTTTCTCGCTCCCAACTACCTGCTCCACTTCAGCCCCTTCAGCTTTCTCCCTTGGGGGGTCTACAGCTTTTGGCTCAGGATCCTCAGGCTTCTCCTTTGCTTCTAAACCTCCCTCTGACATTCCCTCTGCACCTTCAGCTTTTTCTTTCAACAACCTTTCTGTCAAACCGTCAGCAGCACCAGGTCTAACTCCTCAGAGCCTTGCCGCCACCACCTCCCAGCCTGCAGTGAAATTGAATCTAAATGAGAGGTACTGAACTATCATATTCTTCATGGTGTTCTTACTAAGATGTTGAGTTTTGTATCCATGTTTACAAATTGGTCTGCTTTTTCCTAAGGTTTTCAACAGTGGAGACTCCACAACCTGCTTTCTCCTTTAATTCCTCATTGCCCAAAACAGTTGCCTCCAGTTCCAGTAGTTTAACTGCCCCTCCATCTTCAGCCAATAAGCCACCAGCTGTATTAGGTAAGAAAGACTGTTATATTCACCTGTGTATGTTTATTTATTTTATTTTTCTTGAAATCTTAATTGCTAATGGCATGGTCTATTGTTCTAAATGTGTCGCTTGTGTGTCAGCCCCAGTGCATCCAGTTCAAACCAGCGCATCTCCCACAGTTGTCCAGAAACCTTCTCCTGCTGCCCAGGGCCGTGCCCAAGCTCCACAGGTCTGATCTGCTGACTGTGAAGAAAGTTTACTGTTTATATATTAAATGGGTTTCTTTCAGTGATGTCGTAGACTTTTTCAATAGTATTTTATTTATATATTTATACTGTATGTAGTGAATGATTGAAAAAGGAGGTGATGTCAGATACAGACCTAGCAATGTAACCAGTTAACTCATTGCAGCAAAAAATAAATTCACAAATCTCACATAAAGTAACACAAAACAAACTGCTGTTTAACTGTGCTGTTAGTGGTTGTTACTAGCAACATACTTGGAACTGAAACCAAATGCTACTGACAGATTAAAAGTGATATTAGATGACAGAAGTCATGATTTTTTGTTCAAACATACTGTTGTGTTTGTTGCTAACAGTGAAAAGTAGGTTTTGATATACTTTTTCATGAAAAAGCAGGCTGCTGTCAGTGTGAAGGCCCTGGAGAAACAGCTACAGCAAAAGAAAGACTCTGATCCCATCATGGCTGGCATATTGGAGGAGGTGAGACATATCATGTACTGGAGTACCATGTAGAGTGGCTTGTGAAAAACAAAAGGCTAGCCTTGTAGCGTGTATGCTTTAAGTCTCTAATATATGAGTTCTTTAGACTGAAGAGGGATAAAAGGTAATAAAATGGGACAAGATACCATATCTAGTCTAGAAGCTAATCAAAATGCCTTTTAATTATGTAAACTAACAACAATATATAGAACATATTATACTTTAAATTAGAATCTATTGTGCCAGTAGCTTCAATTACCAAATAAATTAATACATAATAAATGTAGTATTATACTATAGTGAGACCGAGCTGGAGGTGGCAGAGTTGAAGATGCTAAGATCTTCACTGGGAGTGACCAGGGCAGGATTAGAAATGAGTATATCAGAGGGATAGCTCAAGTTGAGCAGTTTGGAGACAAAGTTAGAGCAGCAAGGCTGTGATGGTTTGGACATGTGCAGAGGAGGGAGAGTGGATATATTGGACAAAGGATGTTTAAGATGGAGCTGCCAGGCAGGAGGAAAAGAGGAAGTCCTCAGAGGAGGTACATTGCTGTAGTGAAGAAGGACATGCAGAGGGTTGGTGTGACAGAGGAGGATGCTAGGGATAGGGTGAGATGGAGGTAAATGATCCGCTGTGGCGACCCCTAAAGGTAGCAGCCAAAAGAAGAAGAAATATATATAGGAATTAGAATAAATATAGTGTTTATCTTATTGAGCTAAGTTGTTTCTCGTGTTTTGGGTGCTGTAACAGTAATTTCCCAACATTTGGGATAAATAAAGTACTTACAATTCTCATTAATATGTTATGGAGAGACTGAAGTAACTGATCTTAATAAGTAGCTTGTAGTAAGGTGTGCAAGTCTACCTGGAACAATTAGTGGAACAACCCAAGTTTTTGTTTGTTTGTTGTGTTTTTTGGGTACACTGATAATAAATAAATAAATAAATATGGATGCCATTATTTTTGGAAGCATCTTCATTTTTAGTGCCTTAAATATTTGGTTATGTGCAATAATGTATTTAGATAAATAGAGAAATAGATATAGCTACATTAACTGCGAAATTCCATCACTGGCTTTAATGTTGCATTCGGTTAATAACTAGTTCTAAGGACTTAACATGCAAAGTTATCGTAGGATTTACGAAAAGTTAGTGCCATTTATTCAGGACAACATTAAGATAACATGTTATTTATACCTGGTGTCTCGTAGTGTTTCTAAGCATGTCTTTGACTTGCCACCAGATTGCACACTTCCAGAAGGAGTTAGATGACCTTAAGGCACGAAGTACAAAAGCTGACTTTAAAGTTGGCACTGATGACGAGATGAAGGAATTGAGGAAAGAGTCGGAAGACCTCCATATTTTCACCCTGGAAATCAAGGAAACTACAGAGGTAAGACAGTGATAGAAACACTGGATCCTGTTCACAAACTGCTCTTCTCCCTTTTTACCCCTCAGCCCTGAAAGGCTGATGGGGTATTGTCGTCACCCCAGCGGGCGTGCGAACGGGCAGTGTGGGCACCCAACATGTGAACATGATAACTCGAGAAAGATCTCACCTAGGATTTTCAAATTGTTACCTTAAGTATATCTGTTAAAATTCTTGGACATGTTTGAGGTCAAGTTTTCTGAAAATATTATAGGATTTTCACGTTTATTCTATAGGTGCATCTACTAGGAGGCTGAGGGGTAGCACTGGCGGCCACCAGTATTTGTACATTTGATCTTGACAAGGGGACAAAAAAGTATTTCGAACAACCCTAAATTTGTTATCATAAAACTTCAAAGGTTGACTTTTTTAAGTCTTTGTCTTTTAAGTCATAGACTTTTTTCTTTTTCTTTTTTTTAAAGCAGTGTTTGGTAGATGGTGTCACTCTAGGTTGATAAATCAATTTAAAACCTTTTTATGTGTGTCTGTCTGTGTGATCTTTAGTCACTCCATGGTGACATTGGCACACTAAAAACTTCATTACTGGAAGGCTTTGCTGGGGCAGAAGAAGCCAAGACCCAGAGTGAGCTGAGCAAAGACAGAAATTACAGACAATTACTTTACAAAAAGCCTCTGGACCCACGCAGTGAGGAACAGCTCAAGGTGAGAAATAGAAGGACAAATGAATCAAACATTGTTTGCATGAATTGACAGTTTCATGATATTACAAATTATTGTAAAGAATCACCTTCATCATGAATATTTGATATATTTTTTATATTCAGGAGATTCGCAGACTATACCAGTATGTTATGTTTGCTGTGGAGGACGTTAATGATGTCTTGGACGTGGAATGGGAGAAACACTTGGAGAAGAAGAAAAAGCAGAAGTGAGTTAAAAAACCCACCAGCAGTTAGTGTATTGGATAGAGAAAAAACAAATTGGATTGAATACAATTTGTTATTAAATAAATCTCTTCACAGACACATGGTTGTGCCCGGGCGCGAGGGTCTGTTCACTACACTGTCCAACAACCTGTACATCATCAACCAGCAGAAGAACAGACTGGACCAGCTGGTTAAGGAACTCACTTCACTACGCCTTTATAGCAAAACAACCACTCCTGCTATAAACCCAAGTCCTGCGACAGCAACAACAGCTGGGTAAGGACTGGCTGGAGAATATGGAAAAAAATCAGGGATTTAGGAGGAGATTAGGAGTTTGTTATACAAATGGGGAATCTGGTAGTTTAGGGAAAGACTTTAAGTTAATCACGAGGTACAGTTTTCATCTACAACAGTTTCTGAGTTATTAAAAATGATTTTATTCAGTTAAACATCTTGTACGATAAAGACTGCATCCAAACAGCATCCCTTTCAGTGTACGGATGGTTCACATGCTTCCATTTGCTCCTGTCAGATAAAAATATCATGTGTCTGTGTTGTTGTTAGTTTGGAAAGTGAGCTTGAGACTTTAAGGGATGCTCTCCTGAAAACCAGGCTGGACCCTACCCCTTCTAAGACCAAATCTCCAGGTATTGATTTTTATTTATTATATGTATAAAAACAATAAAGGATATCGTGCTTAATCATTTCAGTATGTTCTTCAGTATATTTCAGTATGTATGATGTTTCTGCAGCAGTCAAGATATCACCAGTTAAACAGTCCCAGCTGCGCAACTTTCTCTCAAAGGGACAGATGCCTCCTGTCCGCTCAACTGCACCAGGTACTGGAAATTTACACTTACATGAAAGTTTTACCCTACATGTTCAAATGAAATTGAGTTTTGCTTTTTAAAGACGTATACCTGATAAGCCTGACTTTAAAGTACAGAAGTATTGAAATCCTTCTGCTGCTATGGTGATAGTGTTTAATGCAGCAGCACCTCACATATTGGAATCTAAATTTATTTATTTATTTTCCTGTTTCAGCCAACCTGTCTCGCTCAGCCTTCCTTTCACCTAAATACTACGAGGACTTGGATGATGCGAGTTCAACATCTTCTCTGTCCCAGTCCCTGGAGCCTCACCCGTCTCACTTGGAGCAGGAAGAAGAGGAGCTGCAGCCACGACCCCCTCCCATGTCTGCCATACCCCCAGCATTGTCCAACCCCCGCCACCCCACAGTTGTGAGGACCCCCTCTATCCAGCCGGGCTTCGGAGCCATCCAGTCCACCCCTTTATCTAAACTTCACTCAGGACAGGGTATGGGCTTTGGACTCAGCCCTATTGCCAGCCCCAGTAAGTAAATTATACCAACTGTTGCCGTTCATAAAGAATTAAGAGGAAAGATTTTTTTGGCATTCATAAATAATAAATTGCTTCCTTTTTTAATGTCACATTTTACCTAAAGTAAGAATGTAGCTAGTCCTAGATGAGGATATTTTTATAGGTATTGATTATTACATTAATATTCCAGTTCCAACAAATAAGATCAACCTCAGCGGGGCTGAGAGCACGGCTCTCGCCACAAAGACAGTCAAGCACGGAGCTCCACCGACTGAGAGGACCGTACCTGTCACTATGTCTGCCCAGCAAGCTGCAGCCACTGCTGCTCTACGCAGGCAGATGGCTAATCAGAAGTCGGGTAGGTAGAATGTGCAGTGGTCAAAAATTAATTTCTTTTAAACAAAGAGGAAGATGTACAAATTAATTTTAGCTACTTTGGGCTTATAGTTATCTTTTAAATATAATATTGTTATGCCCTTAGTAATTCACCAGGGGGAGACAAAGACTTAGAGACCAAATAATGTGTAACTGTCAGCTTTATGTCTCAGCTCATTACCCCATCGTGTCTGAGAATAATTTGCTAAAATGTTTCCATGTAAACAAACCAGGCTTAAATTAACCTGGAGACATTCAGTTTAATTACATCTGTCTTGTCTTTTCCCTTTTTTTTTTTTTTGTATAGACACAGTATGCACATTTCCATCTGTGAATTGCTCTCATATGCATTCATTTATATTCCAGCTGTCATCAATACTTCATTGACAGAGTCCACCTTGAAGACTGTTCCTCAGGTGGTCAATGTTCAGGAGTTCAAGGACAAAGGGCCTCCTGTGGTAGTTTCTTCCAACATAAGGTAAAACCTAAAATGATAAAAAATTTCCTTCAATAAGGGAAATCTTCTACCTGACAGGAAGTACCTTGGATGGACTTAAATGCACTTTTCTTACTTGACTAAAATAGGAATACCTCTAGTAACCTGGCTGAAGAAATGTGTAATTTAGCAGATATAATAAAAATATTGGGGACAATTGGGGGAAAACAGCTAAAATTTGTCAAGAGTAAACTACAAATATTTTAAGACTACAGCTTTCAAAAAGACAGTAAACCCCAAGTAGCAGTTTCTGTTTGTTTTCTTTTAAATCAGTGCCTAATTTTAAACTATTCCACTGTATTACTGTATAATAGGAGCTGTAACAGCAGCATACATCAGAGAACTTTGCATGTATTCCTGACATTACCTGAAACTTATTATTCTTAGCTATTAAAATTAATCAGTAATATGGGGGTGCTGCTATAGCACACCTTGTTGAGCGGGCGACAGATGTACCACAGGCCACTGCGGGGGCCCAGGTTTGAGCCTGCACGGACTCCCCACCCCCACTGTCCATCCCCCACACCATACAATCAAATAAAGGCTTTAAAAAAAAAAAAAACAGTGATATTTTGTTTTTGTGTAGCCTTACACGACGTCATATTATAATAGCACAGGCCAGGTTTTCCTTGTTCGTGTAGAAAGTAGACATCTAATTTTACTCTGTACAGTTTTTTTGCTTGCTTTATGGGAAAACTCTGTCCTCTTATTGTAATGCTACTGTTCCCAGCTCCTCAGTACCAGATCCAGCCTCTCAGGTCTTTGCAACAGTTTCTTCCAACCAGGCCAAACGGGTGAGTGTTATGTATCAATTACCCACCGAGCTGCCATTTTGTCTTTTTGTGTGTTTATGCTTTACTGTTACTGGGGTAACATTAATTCTCAAATTTAATAATCCTCATAAAATAAATCTCAAATGACTTGTACATTAAATATTTGAAGCCATTTTTATGTATATGTTTAAGGAATAAATACAAATTTTAAAAGAAACCACAAAATACCTGAAATCATAAAAAGTATCCCATAAAAGACAAAAAATTACCTGCTTTCCATGCACATTTATTAATATTGAAATATTCACTTTATATAGTGTATGACGTTGCCAAGGAGTGGTGCTACAAAAAAAAACATATGTCAGTATATTTTTGTTTTCACATGCTAAATAGTAAAAGTTAGGTATATTCATAGCGTTTTAGTCTTGTCACAACTTTCAAGAACATTCAGCAGGTGAGAATTCACAGTTTGCTAACAGTTTTTCTTGTGAAGACCATTATCAAGATGGGTGAGAAATGTCTCACCTCCATCCCATGTTGATGTTACAAATTGCAGTTAGGTGACAGGGGTACTCCTCACAGATATCCTGTTCTTGTACAGCCTCAAGTTCAGGTTAATAGGAATGGCCAAAACATACTGCTCTCCAGCCACACGGTTGTCTATAGACACTTGTTTTTTTTTTTCTCTGTATCTGCCCTAAGTTTATACATTAGTGAGCTTGAGCTTTCACCGAATATTTTTAATTTTTTTTTTTAATTTGTTTGTTTGTTTGTTTTTTTTGTTCTTCTGTAAGGTACATAGTTAAGCTATAATATTAATGTCCTACATGAATTTAAAACTGTCCCTGCAGAATCCTGTCCAAGGTGTCCAAAAGATGCCTACTGAAACTACAGCTATCCCACAGGGTAGTTTTGTTTTTGGTAAGCACTTTTACACACACACACACACACACACACACACACATACATACATACATACATACATATACATACATACATACATACATACATACATACATACATATATACACTGTTCAAAAAAATGAAGGGAACACTTTTTAATCAGAGTACAGCATCAAGTCAGTTAAACTTGTAGGATATTGATCTGGTCAGTTAAGTATCAGAGGAGGTTGTTAATCAGTTTCAGCTGCTTTGGTGTTAATGAAATTAACAACAGGTGCACTAGAAGGGCAACAATAAGACCACCCCCAAAACAGGAATGGTTTTACAGGTGGAGGACACTGACATTTTTTCACTCCTCATCTTTTCTGACTGTTTTTTCACTAGTTTTGCATTTGGCTAGGGTCAGCATCACTACTGGTAGCGTGAAGCGATACCTGGACCCTACAGAGGTTGCACAGGTAGTCCAACTCCTCCAGGATGGCACACCAGTACGTGCCATTGCCAGAAGGTTTGCTGTGTCTCCCAGCACAGTCTCAAGAGCATGGAAGAAATTCCAGGAGACAGGCAGGTACTCTAGGAGAGCTGGACAGGGCTGTAGAAAGTCCTTAACACATCAGCAGGACCGGCATCTGCTCCTTTGTGTAAGGAGGAGCAGGATGAGCACTACTAGAGCCCTACAAAATGACCTCCAGCAGGCCACTGGTGTGAATGTCTCTGACCAAACAATCAGAAACAGACTTCATGAGGGTGGTCTGAGGGCCTGACATCCTCTAGTGGGCCCTGTGCTCACTGCCGGAAACCTTGGAGCCCGATTGGCATTTGCCATAGAATACCAGAATTGGCAGGTCCACCACTGGCACCCTGTCCTTTTCACAGATGAGAGCAGGTTCACCCTGAGCACATGTGACAGACATGAAAGGGTCTGGAGAAGCCGTGGAGAATGTTATGCTGCCTGTAACATCGTTCAGCATGACTGGTTTGGTGGTGGGTCAGTGGTGGTCAGGGGAGGCATATCCATGGAGGGACGCACAGACCTCTACAGGCTAGGCAATGGCACCCTGACTGCCATTAGGTATCAGGATGAAATCCTTGGACCCATTGTCAGACCCTATGCTGGTGCAGTGGGTCCTGGGTTCCTCCTGGTGCACGACAATGAACGGCCTCATGTGGT
>VUQS01015075.1:27533-48321 GCA_015108495.1 Heterochromis multidens
TCTAACCCCCCCCCCCCCACCCCCCCAAAAAAGCAAACAACCTTAATAAAAGTGGTTTCAAAAAACCAACATAATGAGAAACAAGGCTATGATGCTCTCACAAGCAGTGTCAGCATCCTTGCTTTCATTTCTTGGGAATATTCAGGATTTGAGGAGATTCTCATGGCGTGTGTCACTGTTCTTATCCAAACTCTCAGCTCAGAGATTCCCAGCCAGGTTTCAAATCAGCCTCTGTGAAAATGTCCTTTAGAACAACTCACTCACCAGTGTGTTCGAATTCAAAGCGATTTGAAATCTGTGCTCCAACCTCCTCTCACTCATGGAGCTTTGTGCGGCTTCCCCCTTATGCAGACTGGTTACAAGCTGTCTCAATTGAGGAAATCCCCCCCTTCAAGCAGCTTTTATCTGCCGATAGGTAGGTGAATGGTGGAAATTAGGATTCCTGGAGAGACTTGGGATGGAGAGAATAGAAACAAAGACTTCCCCATGTCGGGAACCGATGTCTCTTTTTCCACTGCTTTTTCCTTTCATCCCAAGGGCTCCTGTCAGACAGAGGGAAGGAGAACGAGAGCACATATAATACCTTTTAAGAGGCTGCCAGTTCTCTCCCATGCGATAAGCTCTGCTCGAATCACAATGGAGTTTCAGGACCCTGCAGTCACCCCACTGTAGGCCTGAGAACACACTTCAGCATAGACATCAACATCGATATGCAAGCACATTGAAATATAGCACTGTAGCTAATTATACATACAATATTGGCTCCATCTTGAACTAAAGAGTCTCTTTTTTGGTTGTCATTACTTATAAATCATTGTTAGGGTCCAACTATAGCCTCTTAAGTTAACTTCAGGACTTAAACATCCAATCATCTGTGTACACCCCAAAGCTCAGGTTGCCAATACAGAGGTGTGTAACTCCACTCAACATTGGAGATACTATGTATACAGTATTTTGTATACAATCCCCACCACAAAGTATTCAAAAATCTGTATAAACAGAGGCAGTGTCAAATCCCAGCCCTTTTGAATGTTAATGAAACGGAGGTGTTAGGATGTCAGAAATCTGTCCAATAATGATAACAGTACAACTCCTGTTTACACTGAGCACGCTTCAGCTCCCAAAACCCAAAGTGCAGCCTCATTTACGTGCTAATGTGGGGAGGCAGATAAAGGACGGAGGAGCGATCACATGCCCTGTCAGAGAGTCACCCTTTGAACCATCCCTCATGCCGGTGAAGAGGGGGGAAATTAAAGAGCCTCAGCAGGTTTACCACCTTTCAAACACAACTCACACTCCACTCAAGTCCTCATGTTTGTGACAGAGGGAAAAATAACCATAATACACATACACACACAAGCTTCTAGGGAGTTCACGGTTGTGTTTCTGTACGGGAGATTTTCTTTGACAATTAATCCAAATGATTGTTTGGTCGGAGCAGAATTAGGCTGACGCTGATGTAATGTACATGACAGAGTGAGACACAGCTATACTTTGTATGAGGCATTAAATATACAGCACAATACAAAATGTTTTTTTTAATGTTACATAGGCAGAATGCTCCCAGACTGACTGGCAGCTTTATTTTACTTTCTTTTATCCTAACAGTGACTGAAGTGATAGTTTATTGTTCAAAATCAGAAATGCATCTAGTTCTGTTTCCTTAAAGCTGCTCAAAACAATGTTTTTTCTTAGCAATGGGTCCAATCGCTGCATGAAATCTAAAACTGTTTCACATAATAAATACAGAGAACTGACACTTGTCACTGCAGTTCCAGTCTGTTCTCATTCCTAGGATTTCAAATACTGCCATTCTGTCACTGCTCTTATACACAAGGTTGTCTTTTGCCATCAGTTCCATGGTGCAACCAGTTTACAGAAATAGTGAAATGGGTCTCACTACCAACTCATCACCTAATAACACCTGCACAGGAAGGAGATTATTTTGAACCAAACAAAGATCTTTTCCAAACCACATCGTTTTTCAGTGCCTAAATCTAACCAGTAATTGTTAGTCTCAGTAGAGTAAAAATAGGACGGCAACCTCTTGCGACTACAAAAAAAATCTGTGGTTGCCCGGTGACTGCATAGAATTTTTTTTTCTGTCGAAGACTAAGTGAAAATAGTTGCAGCAACCACTTGGTCACCCAGAGGTTGCGCATACAACACCTTCAACCTCTAGGAGACCACTTTCAACCGCAAGGTGATTGCACAGGTCACCTGGTGGGAGACAACCTGCCTCCCAACAATCGTAGTCGTACTTTGGGTGGCGAAGATTTGCAAATAATTGCCATCTAATTTATAAACCCAGACAGATTTGCAACGTGTTGCAATCAATCTGAGTCTGTCTGCACCACTCGTTTGCAACATGTCTCTTTGCAATAGGGGACTCGAATCAGTGGGTTGCCAACTGGTTGTATTCTGGTAATATTCCTATATAAAAGCAAGGTTGCCAAGGGCCTATGTCATTTTGCATTTCAATTGCCATGGTGCAACGACTATGTCACTATCTGTGGGGGAATTTCTGAATTTTTGACTGGACTCTGAATGTAAGTAGTTAATGTGAATATCTGTTTAATCTGAATTTCTGTATATGTAGACAGCAATAGATTTGCTACAGGCAGCAACAGATTTATTATTTTTGCCAATTTATCGCAGTTAATTGCAATGATCACAAACAGACTGCATGCCAACTTGAACCCGTTCAACTGCAAACTAATACTAGACTGATAGCAGGCTGATTTTGCCATTTTATTGCTGTCTTGATGCACCAGTCACGTTGAAGACAGCAACTGACTGTGAGTGGTCGCAGACCTGGTCCCTGTCTTCGAAGCAACCATTTCAAAGGCAAAGATGTTAAATTTTACCTACTCTATTAAATATCAGTGGAGGAAAGAACATTGCCAAGACGTCTTAGTTGTGGTGAAACAGCCTCTAAAATTAAAAATTTACTGCAGCCCACATATAATGGTGTACTATTCTAGAAACATTAACACCAGAATGCAAAAAGATGTTTCGACTAATAGAAAAGAGCTGAAAATGAATTATTTTATAACATCATCTAGTACCCCAAGATAATTCAAACAAATTTGGTACTCTCTAAGACTTTAAAACCCTGAAGGTAATGTGATGGGACTGATGGGAAAATGTACATGACCCCAGCCTTTTTAGTAGAGTGGCTCTCTCAAAGCAGGAAGTGAATTCACCAAATCCTCATGTAGTGTTTACATGTGCTGAAATCTTGAAAAAGTAAGCCTGGATGTTCTTCATCACCCTGCACCCCAGCCCTCCTGCTTCAATCATTCTGCTAATGAGAACAGGCTAAAATAGAGGTATGATATTAACTGTTTCCACATGCTGATGAAACTTAAAGTGAGGCAACTGTCATTTTTTTTCTCAGTTTGTTAATATTTTACTTGCAGGTTTAAGGTCGATGTTACTTAGTGTGAAAGGTGTGGGTGGGCTTGCGGTCACGCTTCCATCTCTCTGTTCAGTATTCATTCACACCTGATTACAGTTTTACAGAGTCTGTCTGCTCTAACTTGTGGGTGATTGTGTAATGTGTTAGAATAATTCATAATAATATCCACATAAAAGCATGCTGAGTTAACCAAAAGTAATTTAATGATGTAATTTTCGATTTGTCTGATTTGTCTAGTTAATAGAAAAAGAATACAGTGAGAATATATGACTAGCGGCTCCATAGTGTAGTAGTTTACACATTTGCCTAAATTCCTTTGGGGCTGTGTCAGAAAGGGTATCTATTGTTAAAGATCTGCCAAATCAAACTTGTGGAGCTAACTGTGACCCCTTGTGAATAAGGGAGCACCCAAAAGTAACTTTAACAGTGACAATATATGACTGATTGGAAACACCCTTTAATAGCCAAGGCATTTAGCTTTTACCCACCCATGCATGTTTGCAGTAATACCAAGAAAGGTGGTTTTGTTAACAAACGGTTTTCTGACTAAAAAGAAAACTGCCCACGTGGTAAGATGAAGGTCTGATTTGCGAGATATTGGTTCCTTTTCCTGTGATTCCTGGAAAGGGATCAGTCTGTAAGAGGCATAAAAGTTGAATAAAAATTCAGTGTAATTATTCAGGGGAGATTTGGAGCAGTGGAACATTTAGGCCTTTATCCCATGTATTATGCAGGGATTTAACAGCGAGAGAGCTATCTGCATTTGGCAAGAGAACCTAAGTAAATACTCCAAATGGATGAACCAGACAACCTAGAATCTCACTAAATGCAATCATTAAACTTGCAGTTTCATTCACTTTTAGGAGTTTTGTTGCTCTTCTGGTAAACTGTAATTAACAATGTGAAACCAGTGCAGGTTGTACTATGTTACGATGCATAAAAAAGAAAGTTTCCTGTAAAAAATAAATTAATAAATAAATAAAAAATTTTAAAAATGACAAAGGTACAGTGTCTTTTCCTCCTTCCTTTTATGTTGAGATATTTTGGCGGCAACAACAACAAAAAAATGAACCCCCAATGGCTGGAGTTCAGAGAGGGGGCAGGCCAGATTGCAAAAGAATTACTTTGAGTGGTGGATCGGCATTGCAGGAATTTTTTAATTTCCTGTTACTCAATAATTCTGCTCTAGTTAGGTCCTTGGACAACATCTTGCACTGTACCTTGTCTGATCAGCTCAGCCCACTGGACAGATGCAGTGGAAACATGCTTTAATCCTTTATCATGGGTTTACGGCATGGTGGCCTAGTGTCACTGGCATGGCTGAGAGGTGGTCAGGCCCAGTGATGTCATACACTGGGGACATGCCTCAACTCCCCCCCTGCTATACAAATGATTATTTTATCCTCCAGGCTTTTTATGAGCTCATGGTGATAAACTGGAATGATTCTGCCGTCTTTTACTGGGGAAATAAAGAAAACAGTCAGATGAGAAGCAGAACGAAGTGAGCACTAAGTGCTTTACAGTGGGGGCGTCAACTTCCAGGCCTGCGGGGCCGGGGGGCTCGTTTTCTGGGGAGGATCTTCCCCTCCTTAACCTCCACCCCACCTCCCTCCTCACTTCATGCTCGTCACGGCTGTTCGGAGTTAAATAAATCACCTGCCATTGCAGGTGCTGACCTGTTGTTTATTAGTAAATGTCCAAAGGACAAGCTTTAAAAGGGGGGAGGAGTTGGAGAGAGGTAGTCAAGAGGTTAAAGCACTAGTCTTGGGTCTTAAGGTTGATTTAGCAGCCCCTCTGGGACGCTGCTGTACTACCCTGAAGAAATGAATGCCAATAAAGCCTGCAGTGACTGATGTTTGAGGGTGTCTTAATTGTCTTGTTAAAAAGAAAGACTGTGGAGACTGTGGCAAAAAACAAACTACATATTAAGGCATTTAGAAGACATTAAAGATCTTTAAGCAGAAAATGCTACTTTCACAGAAGTGACCAAATGGAAATACAGTGAAAAAAAAAAATCACCCCCGTATCTTTTAATTGAAGATATGCGAGAGAAATTTCTCCTTTAGGGTTTATGACCACTAAATCCAAATACCTGGGTTTCAGCCACCATATTTAAGAAACTATTTCACACCATTTAATCACATCTTGTTTGTTTAAAAAGTGGAGGATTATGAAGGGATTGTTTGATGAGAGTGCTGACTGTCAAAAATGTCAGACTCGGGTGACAATGCACAAAATAACTTCCATCATCATAACTGAAGCAACAGACACAAGCATGCGGCATAACCTTTGAGCAAAGCCAGGATTGACAGCAGAACCTGATCTTCAGCTGTGTAATAAATTGCACTATTGTCTCTTCACTCTTGACTTAGCCTCATGAAGCATGTGAGCCTGAAAGAGACCAAAGCACCGGAGGCCTTAGCATAACACTCGTGCTGTCACCATCCAACAATGACTGGCATCATCCACTGCAGGTAAGTCAACCTTAAAATTTTTAAATTAAAATAATGATTGTCTAAACATTTATACACTTGATTTTTGTGTACATATCCCTTTGTCTAGACGGTGCGTTGCCATAAAGCTGGCAAAACAACATTAGCCTGAGAGAACGGTGCAAAATATCGGTATCAAATGATGTCATCTGCCCATGTAATGTAAAGCTAAGATTGAACTCGATCAATTAGGATTTGCAGTGGAGCAGAAAATAGCTTATGACAGAGCTAAGGTGGAGGAATGTATGAGGAAAAATAAACCTTTCCTCTGGCGCACACTCTCTACCTTTGCAGATATACAGTGCAGTCACATTGTATGCATTCACGCATCTCCTGTAGGAAGTCATATTCGTATTAGTTAAACCGAGGTCAGTATATAACACATTTTGTTTCACACATGAATGTTGCAATGATGTGTACAATTTTAAATCAGGTAAAACAGGACCGGCTCATTTAACAGCCTCCTTGGTCCCTCTCACACTCTGAAGCAAGTTGATCAAGGGCGGTTCCACCTCAGTGTAACACAACATAAACTCCCTTCCACTTTCTTTTACTTTGGTCTGTCTTTTGGAGTTTGTCAAATTTCTGGCTTCACTCAGTTTTCCAAGGTGTTTCCTCAGTTCTGGTCACATCTAATCTGCTGGAGGTGCTACAAGTCCTTGCTTATTTAACAGGATTACCAGAGCATGCTGAGGTTTGACTACAAGAGAGCTCCCCCGGGGTGGCCACCATCTTTGGTTCAACTGAACACTGAACCTGTTTAGCTACAAACCTGTAGGCTGACCCTTCCCGACTCAAAGCAGGTTATGCTTGTCACAAGACTACAACTGAAAAAATACACATAACGCACACTCAAAGTCCTTTTTTTTTTCATTTTTTACAGCACTGTAACTATGATGCATCATTTCTGGGGCTACTGAATGCTTTTTTTTTTTTCTCCCAACGCACCACAGCTGTTTTTGCAGGAAATGTAGTAGTCTGGTGTACTGCATTATTGTTCCAACAGCAAATATAAACCTTATTAAAGTTCTATGAACTGGCAAAGCTGTAAAAACAGAAATCCATTTATTTGGCAGAAAAGATGCTCTGTATATAGAATTTATTTGTGTGGGCCCTCAGAACTGTTTAGCTTTTCTCACTTACTGCACTGATTCTTCAAAAAATACAGCTGAAAGTATGCAATGGTTAAAGCAATAACTTACAGTTTACAAACTATAAAAAGAAAAAAAAAACTTTATATGAACAGGTAGAAATGGTCTTTATTTTGTGTTTGTTTACAGCAACACTGCTAGGAGCACATAGTTTACTCCGTGCAAAATGTTGGGAGAAGGTCAGGGTATTAATGAGGTTTTCACGTGTGACACACAGCAGTAGATAGTCTGCTTTAGTTGTGTTCTTGCTACTAGAAACAGGTTTAGGTGAGAGTGCTGCTTGAGAAGAGCGTGCAGGAGGAAGGACACATGATTCCAATTTGCCAGGTGTGAATTTACTGAACTGAGCTATCTATAGTGCACCATTGTCAAATCAGCGCAAACCGATGTGATTGCTCGTGTGTTTAATATCTGATCCCACTGCTTGCATTCTAACATGCCCGTCCTTTAGGTAATGTCTACAAATGTATATAAACAGCTTAAGGAAACATTGATTAGTCAGGAAATTATGACCTGTACCCTAAAGTTGAAGCAGAAATCTATAAGCAAAATCTTTCACTGTCACATGATTGAGCCTGTAAAGTCAATCTTTTCACAGCCTATAATTTGTAGCAGATATTATCAGTGTGGATATCAGTCCGTCAGAGTGAGTTAAATGAATCAGTTAAAGTGACTTATTGCCTGCTCAATCTGGCTTATCGGCTTGATCCACTTTCAAACGTGCTGTCTTTAACATAAAACTTCCTCCTGGTAAGCAAGTCTGTATGGTGGGTCGATCCCAGTGACAGCTCAAACATGTTTGTTACTGAGCAAAAAAAAAAAAGGCTGAGAGCTGACGCTTGATGGGCAGGTGTAATAACCCAGGGAGTTGAGATGTCACCCATGGGCGCAGCCTGGGGCAAATAATGCCTAGTGAGCGTCGAAGGATTCCTATGCTATAATGTAACCCTTTCTTCAAATTCTACTGCAGAAATTGGAAAAATGTTCATGCTTGATGTGTTCTTGTAATGCTGGAGTAATGAGTGTCAGAAAGCAATGGCCATTTCAAATACCTTTTGGCATCACACGTCACTTTGGTGTCAGAAATCACAATCCAAATGCATGTGTAACTGTAATTATTTGATTCATGTCAAGCATATGCTTGAAGAGCAGGAAAAATGTTACTTATCAGTATATCTATTTTATCAAGCCATATTACAGTATATGTATAACTGCCTGTCAAGAGAACTAAATAAACTGTAGTCCTGTGCTTTTATTTTTTTACATGTATAACTGCTACATTCAACAGTTAACAGCAGCCTGCTGTTTTAAATGTCACCCCAGTATGCGTGAATATACAATTAACAAGTGACTCATTTTTGAACAATTGCATAAACATGTCAAACAGATTTTTTTTCTCTGTGTGTTAAAGACACAAACTCGTCTTTCCGTGTTTTTTTTTTTCTTTAATCGACCCTATTTAAAGGGGGCGGGGTACGCACCACAATGCTAAATGCTGTTAATCCTGGCCCCAGGCCTCAGACAACAGAAATACAAATTTGCAGCTGCTTTAATTACTGGCTTTCAAAAACAAACAATAAATCTGCCTTAGATAGAGATGCTAGTGGAAAACAAACAACCTCTGGGCTTATAGACGGTTATAACCATATTTTGATGTCTTAGGGAGATTAGTATAAAAGCCCCATATAAGGTGGAAATTGCCTGAGAAGGGATTGTGACACTTGTGAATGGTTTTCCCAAAGTTAATTAACTCTTGCTTTTTGGAGCAAAAGTCGACAATAGCACCAACTTTTAAGGCGGCTGTTTCCAAGTTGATTGAGAGATACATCTCAGACACTGGAACAAGGTGTGTCTGTTTCACGCATGAGTAATACGCTCTCACGGCACAAAGATGTGCTCTGTTCTGCCCTGACCACCCGAGTACTGCAGCCCAGCTTTTGAGGTTTTGATTATAGTTTATGAGTCCTAATTGAGACTGACCTGGCCCGCTGGTGGCTTAATTTCATCAGAGGGAAGAAGGGTCTGGTCCTTCCCGCTGACTGGGGCATCTCAGCCGATCAGCATGGCTGTCTGCTGACCTCCACCTTCACAGGACGGTGAGGGACACGTCTCAAGTTCATCCTCCCCTTGGGTGGCATGGCTCTCAGCTTACCTCCACCTGTCCGCTGGGGCCGGCTTCACCCTTCACCCCCAGCCCTCCAGCATCTCCGTGAAACTGCTTAACATACTCGGCTCAGCTCCTTTTACAACTCTAAAACAAATCTTCCTGCTTTGTTTACCAACACTAATGAGAGGAAAACGCTGTTTTCAAGTCGAGTTCATGGCTTTATTTTGTGATGTAAAACTGAAGGCTTGATGTGCTATAACAGGATGTGAATGTAGCTGTAATTAACTTAGAAATTCAAATATTACTCCAGAACAGGACAACACTGAATATTTTTATTCACCCTGAAGTTCAGTGGCTGTTGCTCTCTTTATGTAGTAACATAAGAATGTGAGTCTAACCCTTTATTAAACTGCAGACTCCTCATTGTTTGCATAACCCCAAAGTGACTCCAGAGTCACATTTGTTCTCTAGGCCTCTGTACGGCAGAAAATGGCCGCTGCATGACCAGATCCTCTTTGATGCAATAATGAAAACAAATGAGTGTAACACGATAATATATTGAGGAGCGCCGCAGTTTCAAAGCTGACATTGCGGGGAATTGAGGTGCAACGAGGGAAACACTAAGCTATGTTTGTCATCACTCTCGACATTGTCTCTTGCACAAATTATTTCCTCCAGTTCACTTCAGAGTATTAGTCTTCTTAAGGGTTCAATTAATCAAAGGAAGCACAGTACCATATGCCTCTGGAGGCTGACTTTGACTGACCCCGGCATCACAGCGGACACTATACTTCATTATTTTGTTTGCGGAATTTTTTAAGAGTTACAATTCACTGCTTTATACTTTCAATAAATGCCTACGAAAACTGCAAATCATGTTGGATAAATGCCACTTGAAAAATAAAACATTTTAGCAATCCCTGCTGTTCCTCAACTAGGACCTTCTAGAAATTATGACTATTATGGCGCTCTAAATATGGTATTAGGACTTGACCCAATTTATCCTCCGTGAATTGAGTTAAGAAACCTTATCTTATTTATTTCCATTAACATAATTCTATCTTTATAGACCTGGTATTACCTGCTATTTAGGTAGACTCCAAGTTATTTTCTACAAGCTCACCTGTTGTTCTCTTAGGGAAATCAATGCCTCTCTCTGGCGGTATAATAACATTCCCGCTGGAGAGTAACAGCTTAATTCACTCTTATCACTTTTGGTTGTCTGGCTTCCAGTCAAGCTGGGGTCCAAGAGGTGAAATGAGTTTGGCAACCTCAACTCCAGGCACGACAAGAGAACACACATCATGGTACAGTTAGTGGAAAAAGAGAGGGAAAATTGCCTGCATAAGCAGGAAAGATAGAGTTTCATCGTCATCCCACTAAAAACGCACACTCGTCTTTGGCAGACTTCAAACACTTAATCGGCAATCATTTTTCAATGAGCCCCAGAGGAGCACATTTTAGTGCTCCACCAAACAGTCTGCTGCTTTGTGCTCTCTAATCCCTCACGGTTATGCATCATGGGGAGCCAGTGGTCGTTCTCTAGGCGGAGGTTAACCCCCCACCTCCAGACTCACAGACAAGCAGACAGACAGACCCGCAGAACAGCTCTACTGCCTCTGCTCTACTTCAGCCACAACATCTGTATCCATCAGGAAACACTCACTTTCTATTGGTGCAGCCCTCAAATTAAGGTTGTCTTTTGATCTGGAGGCTGGACGAAATGCAAATGTAACGTGATCCCATAAATGGCCATCTCATCTGCCTCGTTAGGCTCTATGAAGAGGTTTCACCAGCTCCCTTTGGATGGAGCCCTACCTCTTCTGGACTCGTATCACACATGTGACTGACTCACTTCAGAGACACCCTCCGCCCCCCAGCAAACACAACCACAAACCCTTTAACTTCTGCTTCACTCCTATTTCATCTTTTGCTTGTGTTCACTATCTGAGACACAGTGCTCAGGAAAAATCATATGCAAGGAAGCCAATAATCTAAACAGCACTTAACCTGGCTGGTGGAGGAGTGTATTTGTGTGATGAGAAAATCTCCAGGCTCGGGCTCCTTCTCATTAATAAGAAAAGATGAGCGTTCCCCACTGCAATTAAGAGTCAATCTCCTGCATTAACTCACCGCCCCACGGCCACACACACAGCACAAAGGCAACAGGCCATCCTCTGTCACTCATTTTTCTGGGGTGAGCAGTGCAGAGAGCACTCCCAAGATAGATTAAATTAGATGCTCTGTCCTTTTGGGCTCACCTGCTGAAACCTAAACTTGGTTGTGCAATGAATGCAGCTCCAATTCTGTTTGACATTTGATCATGTCACTATGATCATTTTAGTGTGGTGTCCCGAAGAATTGGATGCATTAAAATCCTACACTTAAGACAAAAGGCCTTTCTCACAGCAGACATTTTGACTTGAGGTAGAAGAAAAGAACAGGTGTCACTAATAAAATCAAAGCTTGCTTTGTTCTATTGTAGTATCATCGTCATGGCAGTGCCATGGGGAGCTATTATTATTAAACTGAAGCAGAGGAATAAATGGAATTCAACCATCACTGTGTTATCTACACCCGTGCTTTTCCTAATGCCATAAAATGTTTTATCTTAAAAAAGGTAACCAGGAAACAGAGAACACTGTATGTCCAAATGGTGGTGACTTGTCAATCAAAGGGAAGCCTGGCCCCAAAGCATATTCTGTTTGATCCTTTATTTTACTCTCACTGGGACTATAATTTAGAAAATGAAGAAGATCTGAAACTAGTAATTAAGACCATAAACCAATCACGAAAATGTTAACTGATCTCAAATCAAGTTAGAAGTAGTAGTGTGTAGCAGTGCCATTTTCTTGTAGACTTCTATCGAGCGCAACAGTGAGGTTCTGGAAGTAAAAATCCCATTTATATCTCCATAGGGATTTTGATTATGAGCCATAATACTGGAACCATCCAAAGGTGACTTACTACAAGCTACGACATCATCAAACGACGGTATGTGCTCCTGTTGAAACCACGAGTCTGTATATCATCAACCTTGTTTCAATTAAAACGCGTTTTATTTGAAAGAATGAAAAGAATGACTCTACCCACAATCCTAAATTGAAACAGCGATGTCTCTGATTGGTGGAGGTCGCATGAAACTTAAAAAAACCACAAAAGCGGTAATTTATCAATTTATATCGATTTATATCGATAGCTGGGTTACACTTTACTGCACACGCAACACAAACTATATAACATATTCAAACCTATTATTATGTAACACTATGAAAAGCATTAAATTCGAGAAGGCTGGATGTTGGTCACTGTGGAATCTGGGATTTGCAATGCATTGTGGAATGAGTAGTTCACCGTTAAAAGTAATCATGTACACAGCCCTGTACCTTTTTCCTTTATGTTTCTTTATCCAGATCAAATCTTTTTATGGCCATGATTCACCTTGTACCTGGTTGGCTTGGTTCAAATCTTAAAGCTCTTTACATAAAGACTTTCTGAAACATCAATGGAGAGAATAAATAGGAAATTGACTTAGGGAACTGGAGCCCTTAAAACAGGGGGCGATCACTGTTGCGTCCCAGACAACTGGACGTCTTTTTGCAGTCAGAGCAGTCGCCCCGTGCTGAACATTGACAAGAATGCAGGTTTAAGGCACTATTTAGGTACACGGACTTCTCCATCTTTTATATACATGTTATCTATAACCAGAAATGACCAACAGTAGCTATAAAACTGTTCATAATTTAAAGGTGCCGCCTGGACGTTTCTTTTTGCAACTGATATTTCTTTCTGCCTCACATTGTAAAAAATAAAGAAATAAAAATTAAAAGTCAGCCACTGTCACTTAGAATGTTTTAGATGGTGTAACACTGAATGGAAAAGCAGGTTTGAAAAATCCAGCTTTGTAATTTGAACAGCAAACATCTTTAAGTAGTCTGGGCGCAATATTCATCAAACAAGATTACCGCAGCACTCAAGGAGCCCAAAGCCTGGCAACAACAAACAGACAGTCGTTTCAAAGAAGAACTAACTGTAGGCGTGGTGGGAGAGAATCTCAGCAGAAATAGTGAGGATAAATGTGCCACTTGAAAAACCACCGTTCTATTTATTATGTTACATCATCATCTCTTGCCGGACTAGAGAACCAAACAGTGCTTATGAATGTCTGGTGTGGCTGTGTGTGTGTGTTTGTGGACATGGGGGTATTCAAGAGCCTCGCAGAAAATAAGAAACAAGCAGAGGGATAGAAGACTGGGTTGGGTTGGGGTGGGGTGGGCTGGCATAATGAGTGACATATTGTGAAATCTTTACCTACAAAGCAGAGTCTTCTTCCATGCAAATGAGACTCACTTGATAAGGATCTGTTTGATGGGACACATGCAGAATACGAGGCAGTTAATTCCCTCATTAGTATTCAACAGAGCTGATTGGCAAAGACCAGAGAGAGCCAGCCGGAGAGCATGTCTGCAAAACCCAATATTGATTTGTTTAATGGTGTCAGGGAGTCAAAAATCACAAATCTCCTGTCAATTGTTTATGAGGCTGTTTAGCGGGCCAATGGATGCCCCTCGCTTAATTAATACCTCATTACGGAGATGTGATTATATGCTTGAACTGTTAATGGGGCCCCTGAATTTCAAAGACCACCATAAAAGGTGTTTTGACAAACAGAGCTGGGGAAAATGCGATATCTGATGAGCCTCAGTGTGTTTGTTGATTTGGGACTCTTTGTTTGTTTTCTTCCCTTTTTATGCTTCCATTATTCACAAGCCATCCGTGCTTCAAGGCTCAACATTTTCCTCTTTGGGTCCAATTTTGCTTTTTTATCATTTGATGGCATAATAGTGTTTTAAATGGAGTAAAAACCAGCAGTCCCATCCATCAAGAATATGTAGTGTAAGTAAATAAAATAAGCTGGCAATCAATACGCAAAACCTCAAGCAGAGTTCTGTACACAATAACAGTAGGAAACATCGCTGAAAATTATTATTATTAATAACAAATAGGTCAATCAAAAAAAAAACATTAAATGCCTTTTAACACATGGCAGAAAAGGGGGCTGAAGTTCACCTAGGCAAGCACACATGGCTGATCTGAAGGGCTCTCTATTTAAAGGCCCATAAAGAAAGTGATAATGGCATAGGTTTATGAGGACTCAGCCCAGTGAGACAGGCTGTTACGGCCGTGGCTGCTGTTGTTGTTATTCCCACTGTTCCTCGATGGCCAGTAAAGCGGAAAAATGGATCCCCACTTTGGGTTGAAATATGAAGCTGGGCTTATTCTCCCTCTCTTTCTCTTTTTGTGTGAAAGGCGCCCAGGCATTTGCCTGCATGGTTATGGAGGTAAATGCTCAGCTCCATGGCTGGGCTTCTGCACGGTTCCCCCCTCTATTTCATTCCCCCTGACAGGATTAGCAGGTCTCCAGTGTTAGAAATACATTAAGTGGACCTTTGCAGTCACTTATTATGCCTGATTATGCAGCTGGAATGGGGAAGGTAGGCTCTGTTTGTAGTTAAATAACTTCTCAGATGCTTTTTTTTTTTTTTTTTACAGCAGCAATCTTCAAAGAATGAACGGGTCAGTGGCTCAGGCACAAAGCTGAGATTGATTTCCACCCTCCTACTCTTTGTTCCCGTGGTTTAAAGAGGACAGGTTCTACTAAATTAGTTTGTCCGTGTTATTAATGGAATAGTCAATTAAACTTCCCTACAGTGGTGTCATGGCAAAACAATGCAGCTACACAGCAATCTCACAGCAGTGGTTTGTACAGAAGGGTTAATGAAATGGTTAACTTATGTTGATGTATAGATGGGATTAGGATCCATCTGGGCAGCGTGCCACTCTATTAGTAAGAAGTCTATACTCTTGAAATACCACAGAGTCCAAACAGCTGTCCATTTTCTAGACCAATACAGCAGTCCTCCACAGCGTGATGCGTTCTGGGATCTTCCCTGGTCATGGCGATATAACGCTGCACCAATCATTACCCAAGAGTGAAAACGCACTTAATGTCAACTGCTCTTGTTTTGACAGCTGGGACAAAACAATCCAAGAGTTTCAAGCTAAAATAAGCAGAGAATTCATGGAGTCTGAGAGACGTTCCATGAAATCAGTAGAGAAAGCCGAGACTGACAGCAGGGGAGAGATATCATCAGAAGAATTGACTTGACAGGGAGAAGGTTTGTGTTTAGGTGTTTGTGTCCATGAGGAAAATGGAGGGTGGGTGCTTAGGTCAAGAGGCAACCTCTGAGGCTATAAAGTTATGCTTACATGAAGATGCACTTCCTCAAATGACCACTTGAGGCTGGCTCCAAAAGTGACTATCATGTTATAATGAATAACTTTAGAGCAGAAATAACAGTGTTTATAGTCTTTATAAGTCTCCATAGATAATTTCTCCCTTTATGACAACTGTACACAGGTGATTTTATTTTTCTAATTTCAACCTTTTTTGAAATTCTGTTGAGTCTTAATGTTATGTATTGTTGTTATTTGAGTAACCACTGGGCGCCAACTTAGGGGTCTACTAGTCTCCACCTGATTTGGACCAGTTCAGTTTCAAGTTGGTTCCTTTTGGCAATTATCATGTGAATAATATGCTTGCTGTGTGGTTAACTGTACCAATAACCCCCACAAGAAGTATGGACTCCAGTTTTGGTGAGTGAAATTGTGGCATTTTATTTGCATCTTACCAGTAATTAAATGGATTGGTTCTTATATAGCACTTTTCTACTCTAACTAAGCACTCAAAGCACTTTTTACTACAAGCCACATTCACACACTTTTTTCTTTACCTAAGCACCTTCTCTAACATTCATGCACACTCCAAACTCCAATGGATGCATTGGGGGCAACTCTCAGTTCAGCATCTTGCCCAAGGATACTTCGACATGCTGGAGGAGCTGGGAAGCAAACCACTGACCTTCCAAATGGTAGATGCCCCACTCTACCTCCTAAGCTACAGCCACCTTGGCAAACCACAGTCGCCCAGGTATCAGGTATCGCTGACACACCCAAACAATCTATGGATGCACCTTGCAAAGCAAGCTAGATGATAACTTTGCATTCTATCCTCTTGTCTAAAAGTGGTCACTCGTGGCTCCAAAAAACAAAGATGGTAACATTAATAATGCTGAAGTTGAGACTTTAAAGCATGACTTCATAAAACCAATAGGCCACACCCATATTCTATATATAGTTTATGGTCTAGGGTAGAGGGACAGGCTTACTGTGAGTTGCATCACTCTTTAGATTGTCCAAAAAATGAAAATATTCATTGCCACCCCAATTATGAAAACCAGTCTTGTGTTTTTCCTACTTACTTGAGTTATTTTCTGTAACACCAGCAACATTTGCCATTTTGTTATTCATTCATTATCTGTGACAATGTAAATGATTCATCACATTTAAAATGGCTCCCCAAGGTGAACAGAACCTCGGCATGATGTGAATGAAATCATGGGCATTTAGGTCACGGCCCAGTTCCCTTGGCTCGAAATTCCAGTATGAGTATGAGGCAAAGCAGAGGGAAAATTAGTCTTCCTCACTTGATGGCTGTTACACTTGGCCATTTCCTGACCCACTGTGAATAAAGCTCCAATTTATGGCAATTATCCATGTTAAAGACAGCACCCATACAAATTAGAAATAATGCCAGAGGTGATGAGAGAGCTGAAGCGTCTATTATCATATTCTTTAGCTAGAATACCTCACATGTACAGCAGATTATAGCTAAAAATGACCTGCACATGTTATCTATAAGGCCAGTTATGCTATAGCTAAATTGATAATATTTCTATTTATGCACTCCAGAGAAGCAGCGCATTTGTGGCAGCAGAGAGGGTAAGAGAAAGGAACAGCTCCCCCGGAACAGCTGACACAACTGATCCGTTATTTCTTGGAGGGAAGGTCACATGGGGCCTCCACACATCACACACCTCAGGCCATGACCACTCACCAACGCCCTCCCCATCCTGGGCTCGGCCCTGTCACATCTGGCTCCAAAGACCTGGGACGATTTCTTTCCCCTGTTCAAAATGCGCCAGTGGTTCCCATTTAACACCTGTTCGCCCTAATTTCCATTTTCGGGGACGTTGTGGATTTCAAATCATTTATCACTTCCCAAAGTGCTTCCACATGTGCGCTGCTTTTCCCAGTGTGCGGAGTTCCTGCCTCCGGCCAACCTTTTCCAAATGTATTAAAATTCAGTTTGGTCCAAAGAAGTTCAGACACTGATGTTTCATTGTGGTGATGTCTGGTAATTATTAGTCTAAATTACAGCTCCGGCATGTGACTTGACAGGGTGGACTCCATGTTTAAAAACGAGAGATGGGGCGAGGAGGTAGGGCCAAGGTGGTCTGTCACGCTTCGCGCACTTTTATAACAGTGTTCCCCAACACCGGGATGTCAGTCAGACTGAAACAGTTTCGCCACCGTGCAAAACACTTGTGTGGTTAGGGACCTGAAAGGGTCCACTGGGGGCCACTGTGGGGCGACTGGGCAAAGGCTGTGTCAAAAGTACTCCACTGTGAGGGAAAGACTCCCACATCGAGCTCTGACGAACATTAAATACCAACTGCAGTCCGGTTGATATTCAAGGTCAGAGTTCATATTGTGAAACCAGGATTACATCTCAAAGTGGAAAACAATTTGAATAAAAGTGAAATCAGATTACGTCTTGGGGCTCTTTGGTCAACAGTCCCTAAGCCCCAGCAGCACACCAACTTGTGTAATTGGCTGTGACACAATGGGGTGGGAGACATGCAACCTACTTGTAGAAAGTGTAATATGATTATGTTGTGCATATAGCTGAAAAACGTGGTGTAGTATCAACCTGTAGCAGCACCTCCCACATATAATGTCAAATCAGCTGCACTGTCAACAAATTAAAACTCTGCATCATTACATATGCAGCTGAGTTTAAGCTCAGGAAAAAAAAGTTACAAAAAAAGGAAAAAAAGAAAAAAAACTGTAGGGGACTAATTGTGTTGTTAGTATATTAACTAATAAGCAAAATTCATGTTAGGTAATGAGAACCTTATCGTCACCACATTTTCATGTTCAAGGGCATGCGCTACAGAAAGGGGGAAAAAAAAAAATATATATATATATTTCCACAAACACACACATGCACAAAGAAATGTATTCAAATTTAATCGAATTTAAAAAGGGAACTGCAAAATTGGTGTTTACAAAGTAAGTTTTTTTTTTTTTTGATGCACTGAGCTCCATCTTCAAGTGGGGAATGTTTGAAACTGTACTGTAAGTGCGCTTAATTAAAGTGGGCTGTGAAAATGTGCACTAATCAGATATGGTTGGTAACAAAGTCCATGAAATTACTAATTAGAATTTCATTAAAAGGTACCGCTTTATCATCTGAGGAAATCGTAACCTTTAAAACGCTTTCAGGAAGGCAGTATGCCTCTTTAAATGGGCTAAAAGAGAGAAACGGCTGGCTTTTGATGTAATATCTCATTTAGGATTTGAGCTAAATTGGACCATTTAAACATGTCATTGTTTTGGACGTAATTTATCAGACTAATTAATGACAGTTATTGCCTGGGTTGGGCGACTGAAAGAACACCAGGCTCCTGCAGGAGGAGATCACACAGACAGACGTTTAACTTGGATGAAAACACACCATTAGGAAGCATTTGTCCCCTTTTTTTCGATTTTTCATGCTGTTAGACTACCTCACGTTGTGTCACATTTCAACTGTCATGGCAAGCAAAGAACACATAAAGCTGTGTGTTGCTTATGTTCATCCTCATTTGTAATTTGCTGTGTTTTTATTATGGTTTAAAGTACAATTCCAGCACGCTGAGATTAAATATTCCTCACAGATTTATGCAGCAAATGCCTCATTTTGCATTCCAACCTGTTAAGCAGTTTAAAGTTTGCATGATACAGACAGTGTAGTGTGTCATCCACATGACCACTTGCCTGATTACTATTCCTCCCATCAGTTAGTCAGGATGTTAGTTGAAGGGATCATATATCAGCACTCAGGCCTGTTTATCCAAAGGACAGGCCCTGGAAGAAAAGACAATCTGTTCTACAGCTAATGACTGCTTGATTTAAGCGCCACAGAGTTCACTCTTTTCTACACAGACCCAAAAGAACAGAGAATTACAGGCAAACTGTCGACACTGAGAAGATATGTGTAGAAAGCTGATTAGTTGATAGTTTGCTCCGGTAACACCCATGAGTCAGAGGTGAGCACGGGTGAAAAGTGAAAAGTAATACTGTAGTCTTCCCTTGTGTCATGCCCTCTGCAGAGGCGCAGGCCTGCTGCAGATGTTGAGGAAGAAAAGCCACTGGAGCAGAGAGGTGGATCGTGGGGCAGTAATTGTCAGTTTTACAGGATGCAGTTTCAATCTCACTTCATAGCTTGATCAAGTTTAGAATCAGAAGTTTAAAATCAGAAAAGTGATCAGGTTCTAGTAGAAACTGGGAACTCAGTCAAATGCAGGGGTTTCATTTATTTAACTGCCAGTGTGGTGCAAAACAAGGCATGTTGGGAATGTAGCTGTTTAATTTGCCCTGCAGGCTTCATAAAACTTTGCTTTTCAAATACCAACCATGGTGGCAACATTCTGTACTACTGTCAACATGTGTACACATGTAACAAAGCAGCAAGCGTTTCCAATGCAACATAAATTTTCCCCAGATGAGCGACAGGTTTTGAGGAAGGATATGTTAATAAAAAACAAACGTCTTCAATTCTTTTTATATGGAATTTTATTTTCATTTGAAATTACCCTCAAATTGACAAAAAAAAAAATAACAGACGAGAATGCTGATAAAAATGATAAGCACAGACAATTTAATTGATTATACTTGATGCCTGAGGCCAGCCAATGTTGTTAGGCTGATTTGTGGCATACCCTGGTTCCTCAAGTGGAGGCTAATTTGCACCTTTGCTTGGGCGACACTTAGGCATTAGCCTGTGAGTGTGTCAGTACCTGTAATTAAAGCAGATGGTCAAATAACCCTGTCAGGACTGCTAACAAAGTAGGGCCTCTGCATGGTCCTAATTCCCTGCCCGTTTGCAGAGACGAGCTGTGCTGCTTTCAATTCCCCCTGCACATTGTTACAGAGAAGTTGTTGTTTTTTCACTTGGTTTGGACCTCATTAAATGTGGTTACAATTAAGGCGTACAGTCAATGTCACTGGTTAAGAAAAACAGAGAAGATGTTTCAGCGACAGCCTCTGTGACACACCAGCTTTGACCTTAAATGACTTTAAATGAAGCTTGTTAATACCAAGCTGCCTAATCTCCACAGCACAGGTACTCATGGTGAATGAGCTTCAGTCAGCCCCCCAAAAAGAAAGGGTCATTCCCTCAATCACTTCTTTTTTAAAAATTATTATTATGTGAGAAAGAAAAAAAAAGAAAAAAAATTAAAATAACAAGTACACCATGGGAGGTCACTAAATCAAAGGCGTAACAGATCTGTAGTGTGTGGTTAGGCTTGTATTTGAAAATAACCCAGTTAGATTCCTATTAGGCTATTTTCTCTTAACTACTTCCAAATTTGCGTTCCTGCCCCCTTAAATTGTGAGATGTCTTTAAAAGCACCACACTGAGATATGTGCTAAATACCAGCTGAGCAAA
>VUQS01015075.1:48341-59494 GCA_015108495.1 Heterochromis multidens
CAACTGAACAAAAAAAAAAAAAAAAAAGAAAAAAATCCCCATATCTGTCTTAAAAGGGATCATAGAGTATAATCATCGTTTTACAATTGGAACACATGCTGTAATGGTGCATTCAGCAGTCCTGTGCAGTCACTATACTTTCTGACATGATACTACAGCACATAATGCAGCCTGTAATTATCTGTTTCCTGAAGGTGGAGGGCTGCGTAAAACTGCCATGAGCTCCAGTGTGCCTTTCATAAAACGCTTTTCTCCTCCTTGGCAGTCACTCGTACAGACTGACTCACTGGGCTTCGACAGGGAACTTAAGCAGGTTCACACCAGGAGGGGCTGTAGTACAGCAGCCATCTGGTTAGGAGAACAAAGATGAGTAAAACATACAGTGCACACCTACGAGCGAATGACTGTACAAACTGCTCTCTTTTTTTTCCCTTAACTTATTCATTCATCTAAGAGAGGTGGCAGTGTTTTGCAACTCCCATCAAGGCAGCTTAACTTAGTTTAGCCCAGGTTTCTATGCCAGACCTTAACTTGACCCTCTCATCCCCACAGACAACTGTGAAGAGCCCAGAATACATGATATGCAGATCTTTAAGCAGCGTGAGATTAAAGTGGCTAAATAAACATAATCAGTGCAGGCGATAGTGCTGTTGTCCACTGCCTTATCTAAAAATACTCTTGTGAGACGTCATCATCCTGCTACACAGATTTGTGGAGGTATTGAAATGCTTTCTTAATGATACAGCAAATGAAGGCAGGGAGGGACTCTGTGTGCATGTGTGTGTGTGCGGGTGCTTGTGGTGGTGGAGGTAGAGCAGGAGGAGAGAAAGAGAGGGTAAAAAACATTAATTATTAGCCCCAGTGGGATCTCTTATATTCTGTCTAGCCTGGACAACACCAATTAATACAGCAATTATTATCCTGGCCCGTAGCACAGGGTTGACTAAGCTGGCTTGCCTTCTGACGATTATGGCGTGAGGGGGAGCAGCAGAAGAGAGGCATGCTGGAGCGAGATTATTCATCTCACACTAAACCCCTGCTTTTATGATGCATGGTTGATGGGGGAGATAGAGCCAAAGAGTAATTTAGTCTGCAAATTTCAACTCAGCATTACAGCAACACAATCTCCCTATAGATTAATTTCTGTTGGGTGTCATCTTTAGGGGTGTAGGGGAGCATCAGTACGATAAAGAATGAACTGCGCAGACATTTTCTCGTTTTTCCGCCTTCCTCCAGAGTAACAAGCAGGCCTAAAGCTGTACTTTAAAGTCTGAGACCCTCCAGATCCTGTGTGACAGGTGCACAGTTCACAGCGCTACTTCTCTTCTCATACCCCCGAGGTCTTATTCTAGGCTGTGACCCAGCCCTGCCCTGCATTCATTTCCTAAACATTGTCTTCTCCCCTCCCCTCTCTCTTGGCCTTGATTCCTCACCAGTGGACACAGATGTAAGCAATAGCTCCACCTAGTTTCTGCAGCGCCGCTCTCGCCCGAGCACTCCTTTTGAGATCGGCACAGACAAGTGAATGAGGCTCGGCTGGGAGAGGATCTGCCGTTTCAAATAAAATACTGCTCCCATATTATCCCCCTACTCGAGTCAAATTATCCACTGTGCTCTATTCTTCCTCATCATCTGTTTGGACAGGAGAGCTCTCTGTCTCTCTTGTTCTATTTTTGCGCCTCCTCATCCCCGTCCCCGCTCTCCTGCAGTGACAGCCCTTGCAGGAGCATCTTAAGCACATATACCCCTTTTCCCCACAGCCACTGTAAAATCTGTGCTGACAGCCAATGAAAACAACACGGATGCTTGCATGTTATCTTGACATGGCCATGTTAAGCTTCGCTCTCATGATGCTAAATGGTCGTCATAAACCTTTTAAGATGTGCGCGGCCTAATATGGACTTTTATAAAAACATTATGCTGTGTAATATGTTTAGGTTCAGCGAGGACATACAGTAGGCAGCCAGTGCTCGGTGTCACAGAGCTCAAAAGTCAGGCACGTTAACCAAACAATGACGGCGCTGTATGCAGAAAGAACCAGCAAGGTGTTCACACAGATGCATTCTATCCTCTGAATGTACCATTTTTCATCTTACTGCAGATTTTCATTTAGAAGTGTTTTATGTATTTAAAGTAATAGAGTATTGATATGATTTTTTTCTGTGTTTCACTGTCTTGTACTCTCTAATCTACCTTTGCTTTTCTATTGCACCAATTGACAAAACAATTACAGTCTACAGGATCTTGTCTAACAAGCCCTTGGAGTACTAAGAATGATTAGATGGCGGGTATTACATGAGGAACCCATCTCTGGATTAGTGATGAACACAATAAATTCTGAAATAAGTGGAAGAATATGTACATCCCTTTCATGGAAGACGCTTAGGTGATTGCTGCCACGAGAGGATTTGTCAGCATAACACAGGATCTCAAACAATAATGTGTGTGTGATAGGACACCATGGAACACATTCATAGGCGAATTCACTGCCTGTTGTGTAAATGGATTTCTCCTCCATGAAACCGAGTGAAGGGCCAGAAAGAATGCTGCTCGGTTTCATCATCGTTTAGTTGAATACATTAAACCATCCTCACCATCATCATCTTCAAAATTCAAGAGAAAACAGCATATATGCCTTCAAAAAAAAAAAAAGCGTTAAAGCCTGACAAATGTTAGCCTCCAACAGATCACAGGTTTCAGCTAGCAATTGGTACTGTGCTGCATTTTCTTTCCAGTAGCACCGTCATTTATTTACAGGGGTGTTGTGTTGGGTTTCTGTACAGAAAACCGGCCAGGCCTCTAAGAGGAGGCGCTGTCATTGTCACTGCGAGGTGTAGGATAACAGCTCTTGAGCAGGTTGTAATTAGAGTGGCTGAGGTGTAATGAGGGTGCAAGATTCCTGCTCCTGAAGCCGATGCCAAACTGGACAGGGGTGCTGATGGCACATCACTGAATGGCATCCCAGCCAAACTGTGGTTACCACCTTATTCTCTACTTGTGACTTAGAGCAGCATAGTGGACACCTGACAGACGGCTGCAGCATATCAAAAGTGGTTTTCACAACAGCTTCTCAGCTGAACTGGAGAGCTCCCCACAGGTGGTAATGATAATAATAATAATAAGCCTACGGAATAATAATAGAGTTATTAAAGCGATTCTCAAGTGGGGAACAGAGGCAGTGCTTTGGCACCAAAGCTATGCAAGACGTGAAAGAATTTGTGGTTTACTGATTGACTCGAAATGAAAATGTTTGTTCTCCCCGAGTGTTGTTTGAAAACACAACATTTCATGGCCAACTCCTCTCTTCCTATGGTCACATTTTAACTTATGTTCACAAGACGTGTACAGTACACCTCCCCGCACACACAGCACGCACAACCACACGCGCCTCTTTTTGCACTCTTGGCAAAATGAAAACTTCTGTTGGAGTCAGATTGAAATTTATATCAGTTTGTCAGGCGCAAGCCAAAAATGATCTTACTGCACATTATTTCGATAAGTTTGGTGCCAGAGATAGAGAAGAAATGGAGGAAAGAGGGAGGAAAGTACCCCACACTCCACACAGCAGATAAGTGCAGAAGCCAAGATTCCTCTCGCTGCTCCATCAGTAAGTGCTCAACCTGACCCTAGAAAAAAAAAACCTTTTGGTGGAGATGCTTCTTTGCATAATATTCCACCCCCAGCTACACTCTCTAAAGTGCAGACACTTTTCTCAGGGAAGAAAAAGCATCAATCACGCTCAAATTTTTCAAAAACAATCCAGCTGCACAGTGGGGTGTGTTTATTCAATGCTCAAACAGCACTGAACTAATTCCCTACTGTACACACATTTATTGTATGTGGGTGTGAGCCCATCACTACCTGTGATGTGCCAGGAGTTCGTCAAAGTACAAACTGCTACTACTGTACGTGATTGAACTTTTAAATTAGTTTGTGAGCAGTTCTCCATCTGACACTTTGGAGACAACACAGCTGAGGAATCGTAATGAGACAAAGAGGGGGGAAAAAAGTGTTATGTCAATAATGTGTTGACATATCATTTTCCTCCCTTGTTTATTTATTTTTTTAATGAGGAAGGAGTCTTTATCTGTGGCTGAACCACCACCATGAAATTCTTTTCTTAGCTGTCTGCGGAGTCAAACACAGTGTAACACAGTTACACCATGTCAGAGCTGCAGCGCCGAGCAATGGGACTCATTACTGCTCTGCTAGAGAACATGACCACAATAAAACCACCACTTTCCATGAGGGCAGGCAGCAGGGGCAGTTCCTTTATTTGTGTCCGGCTCCGAGGGCAAAGAAGTGGGTGAGCTGCGGTTTTGCTGACTGGGTCAAGTTATGGAGGACTTTTAGAGTACTCTATTGTTGTGGAATATGAAATAGTATTACATAAAAATGATGGCAGGCTAATAATGAATGTAGTCCTTGCTTTATTTAATTTTTAAACAGTGCATAATATTCATGGATATAGCTAGAACAGCATGTAACTGCATCTGGAGTAAACTAGAGCTGAGGAGTCAGGCATTTATCCCGAAGCCCTGTTGGGCTAGTGGGAGCAGACCCCCACAGGCCATAAACTCCATAATGTAGGCCATCACAGCAGCTAGTCCATGTAAGTCTGACTTCTGAGGGGCCTCCAAAATACCATGGCAGTGCTTTCATTTCCCCACCACTTGCTAGGCAGCCCCAAGAATGTCAATACAAATGAAAGAATGTCTCTAATCAACACCTGCACTCTTTGGATATGGATTCACAAATCTAGACTAAGAGACAGTGCAAGTTAAAGTAAGAGTTTGCATTCATCATGTCATAAACAGAAACGGATAAAGCTTGCTGTGTATATGATGGCAAATACACAGAATGTATTATAACTACGTGAAATACTCTGAAAGATCAGTAGTCTGTTATGAAAATGTTGCCATGTGTAAGTTACAAATGGATTTCAAGTAAAACACCGCATTCTAAAAACTGTTTTATTACAGTTAAAAAAAATTTTTTCAACTAACAAAATAAGAAGTATATTTTGGATTGTTGACAGTGTTTCATTAAGAGGTGTGTTAACTTGGGTTAAATCTAATAAATGGCAAATGAATTTTGAATTTGACAAATTAATGTAAAATTGTAAATAATAGAGTAGCTCCCGACCACAGGTGTTAAATATCAGATCTAGTGGAGTAAAAAATACAAAATTGTTCTCTAAAATGGAGCAGAGTGGGAGTATTAGATCATCATAAAACAGAAACACTCAAGTCAAAATTAGGCTTAATACTTAAGCACTGGAAGTAAGTAAGACCTAAACAAAATTAGCAGTGATGATATGTTAGTAATCAATAAATGTGTTTTGGTACAAGTTTATGAAACGATAACAAGTCAGCTTTACGCATTATTTACTAAATTACTGATCAGAGGAATTTTTATTTTAATTATTCAGAAAATGATAAAAAATACTCTCAAATTAACTTGCTGTTGCTATGGTATTCATTATAATTAACCACAATCTGACATTTTCTGTCAATATAGTGATTTGAATTTTCATTTCTTTCTTTTTTTAATCAAAACAGCATTTACCCTCTTTTTCCTGTGACCCTTCAGCAGCAATCATTTTTGCACAATCTCTTTCAAAGGTCTGCACACACGCACACACACACACACACACACACACACACACACACGTGAGAATGATAGGTATCACAAATGTGCTTATTAGTGCTTACATCTCTCACGCTCACACTTATTATAATGAACTAATTTTACTGCATTAGTGCAGCGCACATACTTAGCGACCTAACACTAAGTAATATACAGCTATGTTGTCCGTGCTGATATGTGGAGAGCAGATGATGTTTTGAGGTGATAATGACCAAGTCAGGGTAATTGCTCTGCCAGTAGGAGACCTGTAATCACTGGCGCTGTGATTATGTAATGGACCTTGCTGATACAGAACAGGTGAACTGAGAGCAAGTTGATTCACTGAAAGGATCCACAACAGGGACTTAATTTACATGCTTGCAACAATCAAGATCACAATGCTATTAGGACAACAAAGATGGCACAACGGGATGAATGTTTACAACCTTGTTATTGCTATTAACAGTAAGACATAATAGAATTACATGTGATTACAGTATGCTAATGTTTATTATCATTAGAGGTAGTTAAACACTTATTTACCTCAATCATCCTTCTTCACATATAATCGATTTGGCCTCCAGATTGTTCAAAATGATTGTGTTAGAATACATTTTTAACTTGTGCAAATCGTTTTTAAAGATATACGTGGCACTGTGTAACTCAAACTCAACTATTCTTGTAAATAACTCCCCAAAACTTGTTATCACTTTCACCTGTTTTCAGTATTCAGTCTAAAATGCTATACAAAGTTTTATTGTTATTAATATTAGTAGTAGTAATAGTAACAGTATATCTGGAGATAGATAGATAGATAGATAGATAGATAGATAGATAGATAGATATTGTATACAGACTATAAGTAATTAATACAGTATTTTTTTCATGTTAACATATTCTATAGCTTTCAAAAACAATACTAAATTTATCCTACAAACATGTCTGTAGCATAGAGCTCTACTGCTTTCCACACATGGGTGAGTCTCACTGTTGGCATGTTCTTTCACTGTAATGAACAGCAGCACTGTGGTTTACTTTCAGGCCGTTTCACATTTACTGTCCAGTAAACACTCAATAAAAGACCAGATGTGTTAATTTGAGGCTGAAATCAGCCCCCAACAAATATTAAGAACTATTAATATTGCTAAAAAAAAAAAGGGCTCTGAAAAGGAAACTACATTTTTGTGATATATTTAAAAATATATATCTTCAGCAGAAATCATTAGACTTTTGGTCTCACTGTCTTTAGCAACCTGAAAAGTACTGGGAGATAAACTAAAGCAGTACTGTTTGAGTATTTTAACAAATTTGTTTCAGTCTCATTGTGTGTTGCATGTTGAGCTTATTTGTATGAGCCTGTGGACAGCAAAACTTATTGTTCCCACATGGCAGTGCAGCGCTCAGCACTGCCGTCTCATAGCAAAAAAATATCTAGGTTCGACTCTGCTGGTCATCTGAGGAGTTTGCAGGAGGTGTTGAGGAGGAAGAATCTGTTTTCACTTTTCAACCACATTTTGACATAAAGCGATGTCTTTTCAACGACCTGAGGTGATGGCTTTTCACTCTTCACTTTTTAACCAAATCAGCTTCTTCCATGTCTTCTCTGCGTCTTTTCATTGTTTTTTCTAGGTGGGACTGAACTATTACTTTAACATAACCAGTAAAATTTAAACACATTTAAATGAAATAATCAGTGCATAAATAATTTGTTTTTGCTATACAGCCAAATCAATTGTGAAAGCTATAAATAACGCCTTCAGTAGAAGCCTTAGGTATTCCCATACTTGGTTTACCCTCCTGGTATCAACCTCAGAAAAATGCTGCTATTATTACCTTGAGTAATAAATCAGCAAAGCAAACCAAGAGATCTCAATCTCCAGCACCTCAGATACATCACTCGCACCCAATTGCCTTTCCACCTGTGTGTCAGAAGAAGGTCACAGTGGCGAGAATGTTGAGCAGAGCTCGACCTCCCTCATAGTGCCAGACACTGTCTCACCCTTCACTGATCGGACACTATCTGTCTCCTGAAACAGGAAGATCCACAATTCCCAAGCAAGGTGCAGCGCACTGCTGTCACTGCCCACCTCTTCATTGTTTGCACCTGCTAAAACATTTGAGGTATTTGAGCAGCAGGGCAACACATTTGCTTTTCATTTAACCTGCCTTTGGAGACCTTTGAAGTACATAATAGAGGAGCAGCATAGGTCCCCCTCCCATCCCCCTTAATCATTTACCTAGTAAAGGCACATTCTCTGCAGCTAACCCATCAAGCGGAAAACGAGTTTGGCCCACTATTTCTCTCCCTCCCTTTCCCCACTCCCACCCTTCCTCCCTTGCTCTCTCTCTCTTGGCCTGTTTTGCTCCGTATGACTCACTCCCTCCCCTTCCCATTGTGAAACCCTCATGCAGTTGCTCACTGACTCCACTGTATATGAACGAGGGAGGCACGGAGTCAATTTTTGGCCACGTCTGGGCGTGAAGGCTTTCAAGAGACGTTGTGGCTGGCAGCCCATTGATACAACATGGCTAATTATCTGATGCATCCAATCGTGAGGAAATTTATTGGCTTAGGGAATATGGCCTTTGTATTTTGGGCAAGATAATGAGTCTTGCATGCTATAACAAGTAACATGACAAAGATCTGGTTGTAAATTTGAGTTAGGAATGAAGCCAGATTTGGCCTAAATGTTTAATCATCTTCACTGATAATAGCATATGCTTTATTTTTGCTTGTGAATGTCCTTATTAGACAGATGGGACTGTCTGTGTGTGTGTAAGGGAGAGAGAGAGTGTGTGTGTGTGAAGTTCTGTGTGTCCAAGGGACAGTAGAGATGCAATTTGAGCAATTCGCTTTCAACTGTAATTTGATTATTATGAATTAGATAAACCCAATGTCTCTTTACATGTATTTCTTATCTGAGTTGTGTGAACTTTCTGGGAAATAGAACTATTTCCTACCAATGAAACAGCTGCGGATGTTTTACATTATCCATTAATGAGAACCACTGAAGTGAATAATCTGTTTCAGATGATTTGGGCAAATCACATAGCAACACAGAAGCATCAGCCAAATATATATCAAACAGATACTGTAGAGGATGTTTATGGATCAGTTCTTCACAGCCACACACTAACTATTCTCACCTGTGATGGCTCACCTGGACCTGGGAACTTTTAACAGACATTATTAGTCACATTAAAGACACAGCCAAGAATCGGGAGATGCTTTGCTGTGGAATGTACTTAGGAAATGCCAACGGGCAATTTGCCCCACCAGCTAAGGCTATTTGTACATTATAATGTGACTGTGCACAATAGCAGACTGTGAAAGGACATTTCTGTTAGAAATAGCTGTGGTTGCAGATACTGATTTTCATGCTATTTGCAGCAATCTGTTGCAAATATTGCTTAACAGCCAATGTGTGCAGCACAGTTGCAGATAATTAGCTGAAAAAAAATATTGTATTCAACCACTTTATTTAAAAAGTCAACAAAATTATATGTAGTAAAACAACTGTCATATTTGTCTCTATACAGAGGTGTGTGTGTGCATGTAAGCATGTGTGTGTGTGCACACAATATGGCAATGTGGATGCTGTTTTTGGATTTTTGGTGGAGTGACACACTGTGTATATATATATATATATATATACATATATATATATATATATATATATATATATAAAATGCTACAGTCACAACAGTTGGAGACCGCAGCACGACCAAAATTATTGCGAACACGTGCAATGAACTTGCGGTCTTGTTGCCTTTCAAATGATTGCTTTGAAGATGGAGACCAGGTCTGTGATCACTTGCAGTCAACTGCTTTCTTTAAAGTGACTTTGGTGCTTCAAGATGGCGATAAAACAGCAATGAGAAAGACTCAATCTGGTATCAGTCTGGTGTCAGTCTGCAATTGAATAGGGCCAAGCTGGGAAATACATGTAATATGTTTGTAATAATGCAGCGATTAACTGTGATAAAAGCTGTATGCACACAGAGAAATTCACATTAAACAGAAATTCAGAGTCCAGCCAGAACCTCACAGATTTGAAACACAAATTCAGAAATTCCTCCACAAATAGTGACGTAGTTGTTGGAGGACGGTGATTTGACTGCAAAATAACATAGGCATGCAGCAAAAATGCTTTTATATAGGATTATAACCTGAATACAAGCAATTGAGTTTAGTACCCTATTGCAAAAAGAGGCATCATAAATGAGTTGCACTCATTGGCACATTGAGTGCTTCAGCTTGATTGCAGTGCATTGGCAATCTGTTTACATTTATAAATTAGATGGCAATTATTTGCAAACCTTTCCCAATCTGAGAGTGTTTGCAATCAGGAAGCAATTGTTTAGAGACGGGTTGCCTCACATCGGGCGACCTGTGCAATCGTCTTGTGATTGAAAGCGGTTGCCCAGAGGTGAGCTGATCGCTGTAGCTATTTGCAATCAGTTTCCAACAGCAAAAAAATTCAGTGCAATCACTGGGCAACCACTGATTTTTCCTAATCGCAAGGAGGTTGCCATCCAGTTTTTACTTTAGTGTGACTAAGCTATAAAATAACTGAGGGGAGAGCCCAGTGGAACTTTACCTGAGAGGAAATTTGTTGGGTTGTCAAAGTGTGGCCCATGGGCCAAAGGTGGACCTTAGTAACATTTTATGCAGCCCTTGAGTGTAATACTGAAAGAACCTGCTTTTATACATTTCATTTATCCACAGTTTATGTCATACTATGATACAGCATCTCAAAACAAGACCAAGTGAGAATTAGTTTCAACCACTCAGTGTGAAACATCATGACAGACACACCTTTCTGACAGTCTCTCACTAGTGGTTAAAAAAAAACTATGACCAAAAAAATTATCAACTTAATATCCTTTGCTTGCTTGCTTAATTACAGAGGCACCCTAAATTAAATGTTTTAAAAACTTTGAGCAGCCCATACTCTGTAACCTGTGGGGTATAAAAATACATAAGCCCCAGTCCATCCATCCATCCATCCATTTTCTTCCGCTTATCCGGGGCCGGGTCGTGGGTGGCAGCAGCCTAAGCAGAGAAGCCCAGACCTCCCTCACCCCGGCCACCTCCTCCAGCTTATCCGGGGGAACACCGAGGCGTTCCCAGGCCAGCCGAGAGATATAATCTCTCCAGCGTGTCCTGGGTCTGCCCCGGGGCCACCTCCCGGTGGGACATGCCCGGAACACCTCCCCCAGAAGGCGCCCAGGAGGCATCCTCGTCAGATGCCCGAACCACCTCAACTGGCTCCTTTCGATGTGCAGGAGTAGTGGCTCTACTCTGAGCCCTTCCCGGATGGCTGAGCTCCTCACCCTATCTCTAAGGGAGAGGCCAGCCACCCGTCGGAGAAAGCTCATTTCGGCTGCTTGTATCCGCGATCTCGTTCTTTCGGTCTAGAAATTCTATCCATAAAAATTATGAACAGAATCGGTGACAAAGGGCAGCCCTGGTGGAGTCCAACACCCACCGAGAACGAGTCCGACTTATTGCCGGCAATGCG